>JAJIBD010006664.1:0-61886 GCA_021461705.1 Cryptotis parvus | reverse complement strand
CAATTTTTGACTGAGCTCTTCAAAGGTCTCATTTTGGGTTTATTTTCTAATATAAGGCTTCTTTTGAAGTCATCAGTCTCTCTTTAGAGTTGGCACTTGGGTTTAAGCACATTTCTGATTTCCTCTGGCTCCTCTCTCAATAGCCTCTGACCACCAATCCCAAATGCATCATCTGTATTAGGCACATTAAATGCTGTTTCTTCTGGTTAAAGGCACTGAATGACACCAACTGGAATGTTTGATTCTTTATTTTGCAAAGCTTAGTTCCTGCTCTGTTTTTTGGTGATGAAAATGATGATGGATTGAGCTATGGTTAAAGGATACATCATAGCTTTTCTTTTAGTACATAAACTACTGCCTTTAATGGCCAGTCTAAATAAAAGTTAGTATTTAGACATTGTTTTAAAACCTAGCGCTTCTTTAAAAAGTTTTACTGAGTTAAGTAAGAATGTATTTAAATATTGTATATTAAACCACTGGTGGGGAAAAACAGGGAACTCTTGGAGCCTGAGTGATAGTACAGTGGGACAGGCAACTCTTAGTCACAATATTTTATTTTATTATTTCATTTTACCTTTTAAAAAGTATTTTATTATACAACCATGAGATACAATTAAAAATATGTTCATGTTTGGTTTTCAGTCATACAGTGTTCCAGCACCCATCCCTCCACCAGTGCCCATTTCCCACCACTTATGTCCCCAATTCTCTCCCCCTCTCCCCCACCCTCAAGTTTCCTTGCCTCATTGTCCCCTCTCTCTTAGACATGCATAACAGACTTGCTAGCTCATTTTTAAAATAATATTAATGAATAGAAAATAATGCTTTACCAAAATAGTTAGATACAAATCAAAAATTGTCACAAATAAATCTTTAAAAATAACCCATAGAAAGGGATCTTTTCCCTCACTTTATTTAAAGGCTAACGATTGAATAATGAGATTCTATAAAGTGAAAAGGTTTTGTGAGTTTTTTTCTCTAAGCTTTCAATGAATTGCTTTTCATTTGTGTGATCCTTGATCACTTGAATCCGTTATTTATCGATTTGCTCAAGGGCGCCAGTAACATTTCCATTGGACCTATCACGTGCCAATGTAGCCCAATGGCATCTGGTTGATTCAGAAATATGAAGAGCCTCAAACCGTTCCTTCAGGGTCTTTACAAAGAAGTCTGACCATCTTGTAGGTGGGCGGCCACGTGATCTTTTGACATCCCTGGGATCCAGTCGGTAATGGCTCTAGTCAGCGGTTGTCTCCAAATCGCTTACTGTCCAGCCCATCTGATTTTCGATGCCTTGGCAAACGCAGCCTTGTACGATGGAGGTCAGAACTCTGTTCTCCCTGGTGAGGCGTGTATTCAAGCAAGCTCTTTCCATTCCTCTCTGGGAGACCCGTACATTCTCTCCTGTCGTGGGCCCGGTCTCTGAGGTGTTGTTATAGGGAGACGGTGGAGTCAGGGTGCCAGGCCGGGGTTCTTGTCTTTTAGCTATTTCTTCGATGCCTTTGAAGGCATTCCATACCGTCTCTTCCTTCTGCGGCTCAGGTTTTAGGTCGTCATCATGTTGATTTCTTGACCTAGGTATACTAACTGTGCTCAGGATGTTTGTTCCATTGAGGTGAATGGGGCCTCTGCTCCAGGACATAAGAGCCTCAAACCATTCCATCGGTCATGGGAATGAGGTCTATAATTGTTACTGGTTCTGGCATATCAATCGACACGGTACTTGCAGGCTCTGCATGGGTGCATACTCTTGTTGTCATCTCAAAATCCAGCATTTATTGATGAACCACGCGGCTGCTTGCGCAAGCTGGGCTGTGATAGACTGGTCTGGGTGGAGTTCTGACAAGGGGGTCCGTGGAAAATGGAGGTCCTCATTTGTGTGATACATTCTCTTTCAATACATGTTTTCAAAAAGTGTTTAGTGTAACTAAGTTTCTACTTTGGATGAGCTTGCAATTATTATGCATAAAAAACTTTGTTAGTTGGTATCAAACATAAAGACCAGAATATTAGTAGATATGCAGAGTTTCTCCTGCCCCTCAAGGTGTTGCAGGTGTGACTGCAGTGCCTGGCTGCGTTCGACAGGAGGCAGACAGGAAACAGGCTTAGAGATTTGCCCGTGGGCCCTGAATGGTTGATGTTCTGACATAGGAAAAGACTGGGCCCACTTGGATGAACCCAGAGCCATGGCAGAGCCTGGCAAGCTACCAGTGGTGTAGTCGATATGCCAAAAACAGTAAAAAGACTGCAGCAGGGTGGATCTCAATGAGCCGGGCTGTGATATGCTGGTCTTTAAAAAAAAAAAAAAAAGCACTTCTGAAAAAAAAAGTATCTTAACAAAATAGGAAACATACCCACTTTCTCAACTGTTCATCTGAATGATCATTTCTGTTCAGATTCCATTAGAAATAATTGGTCACCTAACCCTACTTAGAAGCATTGGGAATTTAGAAATATAATTATTGTCTTAGCAATTGTTTCCCCATATACAACCCTGGGAGTTGAGATCACAATTTTACTATACAGTTAGAGTTTTTCTTAATGTACTGATCAAAAGCCTTAGATATAGATACACTTGAGCTATTTTTGTGTTGCTATCAGTTATAATTTTTGGGTTGAATGTAAATTGTAAGGTAAATTATGTAAAAAATTTTAGAAAACAAACTTTATATATATTAAAGTTTATTCATTTATTACAAGACAATTCAGCAGTAGATCTTGATATAACCCCCATTTTAAATCCTTTAGTATTAGTTTCTGTATGGTAGTTTAGTAACCAATCTATGAATTGAAATCTAATTATTCTTCCCAGCCAGAATAGGATATGTGTTCTCAACATTTCCTTATTTTTAAAGCAATTCCACAATAAGCTTCTGCAGCAGTTTAATTTGCCACTGCTTTCAATGGGGGTGCAAAATGGCCACAGGGAAAACACAAAACTTAAATTTCTCTAAAAAGATACTAGGGCCAGAGAATTAGTACAGCAGGTAGGGTGCTTGCCTGGCACATGGCAATTCAGTTTCACTCCCGGTTCCATCAGGAGTGTAAACCCTAAACACAGAGCCAGAAGTAAGGCCTGAAGGCTGCTGGGCATGGGTCCCCAAAAGTTCATAATTAAATTCTTAAAATTCATAGAAAAACTATCTGTTTTGTTTTTGTTTTTATTTTTTGGGGGCCACACCTGCCAATGCTCAGGTCTTACTTCTAGCCCTGAACTCACTCATCACCCTTCAGATGCTCATGAGGAGACATATGGGATGCCAGTGATCAAACCTAGGTTGGCCTCATGCAAGGCAAGTGCTCTACCCACTGTATCACTCCAGCCCCCAGAACATGATCTTTAATCATTGAAAATGCAGTGCAATAATGAGGTCTTATAATTTTTCATAGGTACAATTAGCTGATACTGATGCTTGATGTTTATAGGGAAAGCCAAATGACTTGATACTTAAAATTTTCTTTCAAAATATGTGTTGCTTTATGGCTTCTTTATGTATATCCCATACCTGCATTATATGCAGTGTTTCCCAAAAGTGGATTATACCTACCCTGGGTGAGGGAAAATGGGGTCAAGGTGCAGAAATGGTCCAGGGGCAATAGTTGCCTTATGTGCAATCAGAAGGTATTTTCTGTTTGTTTGCTTAAAAATGTTAGATTTCCAAGAGGCTACTGAGTGATATATTTTATTACTCTAAAGTATAGTAGATCAAATAAGTTTTAGGAAGTTCTGAGGGGCATGCTGTTCTTCATAAAAATAACTTTTGAACAATAATATTAGCATAACAAAATAACTTCCTTATTAAATATTTATAATGACTTTGTCATGCTCAGAGAATGCTTGTCAGAGAAAATGAAGTTTGTCATATCAGAACTGATCTTAAATCCAAATCAGTGGATTTCCTACTACTTTTAGGAACCCATTAAATTTTCCCATGATGCATAAATTTGACATAATTATAGAGTCTTGAAACTTATTAATTAATAGAAAATGCATTAAAGAAATAAGCAAATATGAAAAACCTTATTCAAAATCATTCCCTGATCCATTACAAAGGTTGGTGAGGATAGGGGGATGGATTGATAGGTAAATAAAATAAAAGAGTTATTCAGGAAGAGAAAGCAAGATAGTATTTGTCATCTGTCTCAATAGAGTTGTGGTCCAAGACACTGAGGAAACTGAAATATGTGATGTGCTGGGAGGGATCAAAGGGGAAGAGAGTAAAAGAAAAAAGCTAATAGATAGGGAAGGCCTAAGACTTGAGAGTTCTGAAAGTCTGGAAGATTTATTACCAAGATAATGGCAAACCAGTGTGAGTTCTTGAGCTAGGAGTATTAAGGGAAAGTATTATAAAGGGGTTTCTTGTCTGTGGTCTGGTTGTAGAGTATGAATCCAGCCAGTCTATTACTGCCAAATGAAGATGTTGAAGGAATTGAACTTTGTAGCAATGCGTGTAAAGAGTCCACAGCTCAGGGCTGTATTGGACACATATGACAATAAATTATAAATGATAGAGTTTTTGGGTTTTAGTTGAGAGATTAGAAGAATGTGGGAATTTAATGGCTATCTTTCTAAAAATAATTTTGAGATAGTTATGCTTTAGTAATGTTTCTATCTATATTCTGATATAAATGCTTTAAATTTATTATTTGTACTCTGTATACTGCTAATGAACTATCTATAAACTGTTATTTTGAAACTATTCCTAATACTGTTAAAATTCTAAAATGATTTGTTAAATAAGTATTCAAACATAAGTTCCTTTATCTTTTCTTTTTGTTGTTGTTGTTGTTGTGGGGCCACACATAGCAGTGGTCAGGGCTTGGGCTTACTCCTTGCTCTGCACTCAGGTTTCAGGCCTGGTGGGGTTTAGGGGACCATAGTGGGTGACAGGGATTGAATCCAGGTAAACTATGTATGGGCAATTACCTTCTTCACTATACTATCTCTCGGGCTTCAGTCCTTTTTAAGAATGGGGCTTCTGTTCTGTTGGGGCCTCGGGGTCCCTGCGTGGGAGCGAGTCCTCTCGGCCGGTGGGAATGGATGCTCGTCGTGCAGTTTTAAAAGGCTTTACTTATAAGGTAGGCATACAAATCAGAAGGAAAAGCCTGGTGCTTAGGATTCAGGTAGACCCACGTGTGGAATGGCGCAACGGTAGGCTTGGAAAGGAGAAGAGACTGCGGGCGCTCGAGAGAGCCAAAGAAGCGGGGTGAAACAGCTAGTTTATACCCTCAGCTCGACCTCTCCACTGTTATGGAAAGCAGGGAGGGTCAAATGCCCTTAGGTATCCTGCTATAGGCCTTAGTATGCTAATGTTTTGAGCCAAGATCGCCTGGGAATGCCTTTGTAGTGTAGAGAAGGGGGTTTCGAGATGCTATGTCTCGTACCAAGGACCAACACCAATCAGTTAATATTTCTCAAGCCTTACAAGTCTCTTCCATGTAGTTTTATATTTAGTTGTCTTTGAGTATATCAGGGAGCCATGCTTGTTTGCTTGGAGCCAGCATCTGTTATACTAGGTGTCCGGGCGAGGTGATGCTAGTCGTTTTGGTGTGGGGTATTTTCCAGAGTAGGGTGGTATCTCTTATTAAATGTTGGGAGGCGGGTGAGCGGCCTAGGTCCACGTTCAATAGAAGTGGCTCCTGTATCAAAACTAAACACATTAAATATCTTCATAGAGCCTGTCTGTGTCTCTCTGATGTTGTGAAACTATTAATTATTTCCTTTAGGATAGCTTGCAGATAGAAAGCAATACTCTGGTTATTAGACTTTGAAGTGAATATGCTTAAGACATTGTTTTTCAAAGAATTTGGTTGCTTAGAATTGTACAGAACCACAAAGAACATTAGAGATCATGTTTAAGCCTCCCATTTTATGGACAGTGCCCACTCGAGCAAGCCCATGAACAACAGGAATACAAGTGATAGAAGTGAAGTGATTATTAACAATTGATGCAAGAATTTGCAAGTCAAGAAAACATTTTACTATCTATTATCTCATTAATACTGAGTCGGCAAATTAGATAAAAATGACACCACGTATTTAGGAAAGAGTTAATGAGACTCCTTTACTTGAAGAAGGCCAATGAAGTTTAACTAAGTCACCAGAAAAACACACATATCAGTAAGGGCTAGACTAAAATTCGAACCCAGGTTTTGAAGCATTCAGGTCTTTCTCAGGTTCTGGCTCCAATTCTGTTCTAAGTACTATATGTGATATATTTAATATCAGAAGAATAACTACAGAAAACCTAAGAACTTCTGGCACAAACCGTCTTGCCCAACATTTCCTTACTTGCTTTAAGTATTCTGGGACATAATTTTTATTGAAGCAGTATATGTCCATCACCTTGAGAAAATATCGTTTTTTGGGTACTTTCTAAACTCTGCACTGTAGTCATTCCTTTTGGTGCTTCTGTCTCCATCCACCCCACCGTGGTCTTGCTTCGGAAAGTTTCAGAGCTCTTTAAAGATTATCTTGTAGGGTTGGGAGAGAGTTTAAAGGGCCAAAGTGCATATTTTTAGGCAGAGGCCACAAATTCTATCCCCAGCACCACATGATTCCTCCAGAACCACCAGTTGTAGATACGGTGACTTTCAGGAACTGCTAGTTGCGGTCCTGATGACTCCATGCAGCACCAGGTCTGAGCACCAGCTGAGCACCTTCAGTTTCACAAAACCTGGCAAGTTTTGCAGGAAGTGGTCCCCAGGTCCCCTGAGCAGTGTATTAGTGTCCTCTTAAAATCATCTTGCAGTTATCTCTTAGTTTTGCTAGAAATGTAATTTATTTTTTCTTGGCAATTTGACTGGGGTGTGCGGAGTGATAGTATAGCAAGAACATTTGCCTTGCATGTGGCTGAGCTGGGTTTGGCATCCTCGGCATCCCTTAAGGTTCCCTGAGAACTGCTAGGAATAATTCCTGAATGCAGAGTCAGGAATAATACCTGAGCATCACTGGGTGTGACCCAAAAAATTTTTTGATGGGTATATTTGAAGAAAGAATTCTTAGTTTATGTAGCTACATGAAATACAATCTCATTTTTCAGGCCCGATGATTAAGGAAATTAAAGCTTATGATACAACATGACTTTCTCTGAGTTTTGTGATTTTTAGAATTGTAGATAGCATCATAAAAATCATTTCAAAGGAGTCTTATGTCTAGTTTTGCCTCACTGGTTTGATAGTAGTAGTGATTTATCTTTCAACATCTAAGTTAAGTATGCATTAATAGCTCAATAGCAGGTCATACATATATTTCCTTTCTTGACTGCTTCCTTTACAAAAGTTTTGGTGTTTCCATTTTTAGACTGAGTAAGTCATAAAGTTTGTTTGGTGCTTGGATGTTTCTAGTTCATCAAAAGAAATGTGCTCTGTAGTTGATACTTGCATTTGGCTCATTATAGTATACCTCATTGCTTCACAATTTGCTCTATGAAACCCTGTAGGTTTTGATTACTGAATCCCTTTAAAATTAACTTCTTTATGGTTGAAGACCACATCTGGTGGTACTCAGGAGATCATATGCAGTGCCAGGATTTGACCATTATCACAGCTACAGCTACAGGCAAAAACAAGCAACTAATCTCTATACTATCTTTGGCCCTGAAACTGACTTATGTTCTTCTATTTTATTCATGCAATTAAGAATAGTGGCTGGCTAAATGTATATATTGTAAGCCACATGTGAAGAAGGAGAGAGAGAGAGAGAGAGAGAGAGAGAGAGAGAGAGAGAGAGAGAGAGAAGAGGCAAAGTGCCTGCCATAGCGGAAAGCTGGGAGAGCAGGGAGGGAATCTGAGGACATTGGTGGTGGAAAATGTGGACTTGTGGAAGAACGGGAGCTGGGACACTGTATGACTGAAACCCAATCATGAACAGTTTTGTAATTGTATATCTCACAGTGGTATAATAAAATAAAAAAAAAGAATAGGGATCAAGTAATAGCACAGTGGTAGGGCATTGCCTTGCACAGTGCACACCTAGGTTCGATCTCTGGTATCCGTATGGTTCTCCAAGCACTGCCAGGAGTAATTTCTGAATGCAGAACCAAGAGTACCCCTAAGCATCACTGAGTGTAGCGAAAAAAGCAAAAAAAGAAATTGAAAATAATAACTGATTTACCTCGGTTAACAGACTCCAGGTTTGAATTTTAGACTAACAACAGACAAGTTATTCTTCAATATCTGGTAGATCTTTTCCTAATGTCCATGATAGAATCTAATTAATCTTGATATTTGTGGCTTAGTTTATGACAAAAAAGTCCTCTTCTATATGTGCTTAATATCATACTAGTTTTATGTAATAACCATAAAACAAAATTGAAGCTTTAGATTATAAAAACAAATGCTTTCTCCTTCTAATAATAAATGAATGCCAGTTAACATATTTAAATTTTCCATTACTAGATAATAATCAATTTTATTGACTTAGACTTACCATTTTTAAGCCACTATTTTGGATTTATTTGCAATTATTTTATTACATTTATTCATAGGCATGTTAGTAGAATTTGCTAATAATCTTGCATGGTATCATTTTAACAGAACTAAGTGTGCCATCCAGTCGAGGTGGTAAGGGAAGGGGTCAGGATGAATGCAGTTACCAAAGTTGGCCTGTGCCCAGTATCCTGTAGATGGCAGACAGCTGCTCACATAAACGATGGGGTTGTTTCATTTTCTAGATGGATTGTATGCCAGAGGCCTTGATGAGTCATAAAATTGTCTCTTTTTCACTGTCCACACTTGTACAGATTACCTAATATTTTTTCAGATGAAATTGGAACATCTAGGGGTAGGTCATATCAAGGATGTTAGAGCAATCTGACAGTGACATCTGTCACTCCAGTGTATGCCAGGTTTTATTGGAAGGACTTGGCAAGTGGAAAGGTGTCCAGTGATTCCTTTAGTGTTCTATATTTGTAATTCTGCCATAGGCATTGGCTGTGTCTTCAAGATGTCACCCAAGTTAAAGAGAACGAAAGTCCCAGACCGGGAAGACCATTCTGTTTTCTAAGCAATAACTAAACACTCCTTCAAACAAAGCTGAAATGTCCATGCAGAATTGCCAATTTAAGTTTTATTTTTAAAGCATTAAACACGTTCTAATATGTAACAAAATTGTTTAGTGAAGGTCAGTGTATTAAGGGCATTTGCTTGTGTGTTAGTTATTAAATTTTATTGAGGTCAATATGGATTAATAATGATTTAGAAAATTCATTTCATGCAGAATCAGTATTTTTGAAAGCCTGGAGGTGAAATTAAACATGATAGATTAAAGACATTTTGAAATGGTCATTATGGCTGGCCAAAGTAAGGAGAGAATAAGGAAAAAAATTAAGTGTTTTAAACAAGAATTTGATGAAAATACCTTATTTTGGGGTAGCAATTTTTGGCTATGCATCATAGAATGCTCATTGGAGGAGAAAGACTTTCACAAAATTTAGGAAAGGGGTGATGTTCCAGCATAAGATGGTGGAAGTGAAAACAGGTACAGGGATTTAAGAGACATTTAGTACAAGAATGAGAAGTGTATCTGGATAATCACAGGATTGAGGAAGAAGACATAAGAAATTCCCATATGTCTGATATAAGTAACAGCTTAAAAGTTGGTTTCATTGAGATTAGAAACTCAGATGAAAGATCAAACCCAGAGAGAGAATTAGTTCAATTCAAATATTCAAATTCAAAGGAGGTATGTATATTTTTCTTAAATTTTATTTTTTTAAAGTACCATGCATTAAAAAGTTATTTGTAATAGGTATTTGACTTACAATGTCCCATCACCAATTCTGCCACCATTGTTAACTTCCCTCCTTCAGTCTTCCCATGTTATCTGTCCGACCCCAGTCCAAGCTTGCCATCTTGAAAGGAAGCTCTGTGATTTGGATGTTTAGTTCTATCATTTTTTTTTTGCTACTTTGTGTCACACCCGGCAATGCTCAGGGGTTTCTCCTGGCTCTGCACTCAGGAATCACTCCTGGTGGTGTTCGGGGACCATATGGGATGCTGGGGATCGAACCTGGGCCAGCACAGGCCAGCCACATGCAAGGCAAATGCCCTACCCACTGGGTTATTGCTCTGGCCCCCTATCTCTATCATTTCTTAACACCACCAATGTGCCTTAATCCCCTTGACTTCTGCCCCCCCATTGCTTCTCATCTATCGCTTTTCCCCTTCACTCTATTTATTTCCTTCTCCTCTGGATACCCTGGGCACAAGTGTGATGTAGGCACCCCCCCCCCTCTAAATCATTGAGTTTCCTCAGCCAGTTGCTCTTAATACCACATACAAGTGATGTCGTCCTGTGTTTGTCCTTCTTCTAGCATACTTTATCTCATATGGTATCTTCCAGTACCATCCTTGTTGCAGCTAATGGCATGATTCTTTATCATAATTTACAGCTGTTTAGTATTCCATTGTGTGTGTGTGTATATAATATATCTTCATGAGACAGTCATCTGTTGTGAACATCTAGGTTGATTCCAAATTTTAATGATTGTACTGAGTGCTACAGCAGTGCTGTGCATATACCCTTTGAATGAATATTTTTCTATACTAGGGGTAGATACCCAAAAGTACAATTTTGGGGACATATGGCAGCTCAATTTTAAGTTTACTGTGAGCCCCAAAAACATGTGTATTACTAATGGGAACTTCAAGTTGGCAGTTGTAAATATAAATTAGAGATTCAAGAAGATAGATTACATAGATCTTCATTTGAGCCTGAAATATGCTCAGAACAGCTATTTTTACATAAGGGAACAGAACTAGGAACAGAGTAAATCCTAGGAATTTCTCAATCCCCAAAAAGAAATGGCTGAGCTAAGTTTGGATGAGGATGAGATAGATATTGTTGGGGAAAATAGTCCAATACACAATATGTAATACATTTCCATGAGTTTTACAAAATAAAAGTCTCATTAAGTGTCATAGACAAAGAGTAGTTTGTCTATAAGAGTAGTTTTAGATCAGATCAGCTTGTCCACAGTATTGGTGCCAAAGAGGCAGAAGAGGTTTATGGAAATCATCACGAAGTTCTAACTTAAGTCCTGAAACACTGCGCATTTATTAGCAGCTATGGTTCAGATATCCATAGGTACTGCCAGCATGGAGTTCCTTTAAGAGGAAAGGGCAGGAAAGGGAATTTGGGGGGTGAGAGAAAAAGTGAAGCAGTTAATTAGATTCCAAGCCCTTTTCTCTAACATGCAATCCCAAGAGATAATCAAGTAAGATAATAAAGTAATGAATATCTTTTATAAGGAGAGGAAAAGAAGTGTTTAGGGTAAAGCTTCAATCCAAATCATATGTTCAGCCACTGGAAAGACATGTCTTATGGAAAACCAAATGGGAAATCATGTCAGAATAAAAATGGTGGCCAGATGATTGGATGCCTGAAATGAACATATTGTATGAGAATTTCAGCCAAACCTTCAGCAGTATAGTGAAAGCCAAGGTCTGACCGAGACAGCACAGAGGATGCCAGATTCTCTGGAAGCTTTGCCAATATTTCACCACTAGGGAAATTTGAATTAACGCCAGAGTCTGTGAGAAAAGGGTCTTCTCACTGCATTGAGGTCCCATTCCCATTATGAGAAGTCAGATCAATTTAATTTCCTTTTTCATCCAGAAATCAGCTGTAAAGTAAAAAGATAGGATTTATAAACACTTTGCAACTTCCCTAAAAGACAATAGAATATCAGAAAAGCTGAATTTTTTTTGTAAGAAAACTATCTCTAGTTCCCATTCTACCTCTACTAGAGTTAGAAATATCAGAAAATTGAGATAAATTATGAAATATTGTAATGCGTATATGTACACATTTTGGAACTAAGTTAAATATAGATTTATGAACATAATAACTTTTTAAAGCATAAGCAGATTTCAGCTAGTATTTTATGTCATAAATGACTAATAAAATACAGTTTTCACTGTTTTTCTGTTTTATTGAGAAAAATTGTAATATATTATCGTTAAGTAGGCATATATTATTTAAATGTACAGTATAATAGTATATACATATTGAAAAATATTAGCACATAATTTTTGTGATCTTCTATCACCTTACATGGTGAAAAATTTTATTTTCTTAAATGAGAACACTCAAGATTTATGCTCAGAAAGTTTCAAATATGTCACAACATATTGCTAACTGTAGTCAGATTTCTGTACATTACCGAAAGTTCTGGGAAAGTAATGTAGCTTTTGATTCTCTGCATGCCTCCCCTAATCCTTATCTTATTCATTTTAACAAATACCTGTTAAGCCATGGAGTGATGGTAAGACAGGATCTTTCTTAGGCACCAGGTGAAATATTGTAATGCATATATGTACGCATTACAATATTAGGTGAGCAGACACAGTATCATGGAATCCTCCTTTCAATGTTATGTTGTGGCAGGGTGAAGCAGTTAATTCAAGTGGACCATCAGATAAAATAATGCATCTCACCTACTAGCAAACCAGATATATCAGTGTAAAAAGTAAAAGAAACATGTGACAAGGAAGGTAGAGAGATGTATGGCAGACAGTATAGCATATATTAAAATTCACTCCTGTGAGCTTCAGAGTATTTTACTTAACTAACTGCAAACCAAAAAATAATGTAATGAGGGGGCCGGAGCGATAGTCCGGCGGGTAGGGCGTTCGATGCCCGACATCCCATATGCTCCCCTGAGCACTGCCAGTAGTGATTCCTGAGTGCAGAGGCAGGAGAAACCCCTGAGCATTGCCGGGTGTGACACAAAAAAGGAAAAAAAAACTAATGAGGTTCTTAGAAATAAAGCGGGAACATGAATGCATCATTTTTTGTTTAGTTTCATTGTCACACCCAGTGATGATCAGGGTTTACTCCTGACTCTGCTCTCAAGAATCACTCCTGGGGCTTCAGGGTACCATATGGGGGTTTGATGAATTGAACCCAGATCAGCTTTGTGCATGGCAAATGGCCTACCCACTATACTATCACTCAAGACCCACAAAACATTTCTTAAACAAATAATTGTTATTTTTCCCTGACCTCAAAGATTTAGAAAAACACTTTATTTTATTTTTATTCCAACATGGTTCAGTGGATAAAACAAATAGTTGCTCACTTACATCTTCAAGAAGTGCCTTCAAGGAAGTCATTCATCATATGCTATTTTACAAAGGAGGAGACTGAAGGAACGGCTTAGATAATTTATATGAGGTCACTATTCTCTTAACAATTACACCTCAGTCTGCATCCTGAGTCCATTTATCATTGTTCTAATTCCTCAAAGATCAGTTTTTATAAGAGAAGTTAATAGCATTTGTTTACAGCACAGATTACAGGACCCAGAGACTAATTTCAATTAGAGGAGAGTCAAGGTGTTATCCAATAAACAAGATTTCTGCCAATATGCAGGGGGTCTTGTGAAGGTGAATCTTAGTTCACCTATTGGAAAACATAGGACTCAAGTGATGACAAGACATTAATCTAACCGGCAACTACATAAGTTGAACAGTCGGAATGAGCACCTCCCTTTAGATCAACATTCTAGTTAAATAATAATACTGAGCCAGATACAACACTTTTATTCTGGAACTATGCCTTGACTTCAACATGTAAAATGAGAGAGGAAACAAAGTACATCTTAGTCAAAGTGAAAATGGGATGGCAGAAAAAGAAAGGCTTCAGCTGAAAGACAGTGCAACATGTAATGCCAGGCAGAAAGCTAATATAACTTTGACAAGTGTTGTTTGAACTAATGTCATTTGTACATTATAGAGCAATAAAGCCTTTCATTTAGTAATACATAAAGGCATAAGTTGAAATTCTATAATGTAAATGGGAAAAATGTAGATTTTAGTTCTAGGGTAAAGAAAATTTATCAAGCTTGAAATATGGTATAAGGAAAAAAATTTTATATAGAGAATATATATATTTTGTTTGCAACAAATATTTGTATATATTTGTGAAATATAAATGCATATATTTGATTTTAAATATATATCACATATATTTATTTTTATAAACAATATATTAATTTATTATAGACCTCATTCCCATGACCTGAATGAATGGTTTGAGGCTCTTTGCATTCCTGGAGCGAGCAAATGCCCTTGGCTACACTAGCATTCTACTGGACATATGGAGATGTTACTGGTGCCTACTCGAGCAAATTTATGAACAATGGGAAGACAAGTAATATAAGACAAGTGATTTATTTATTTATTTATTTATGTTTGTTTGTTTGTTGTTTGTTTGCTTTTTTGGGTCGCACTGTTGGGTGTGACCTAAACACACCGGCGACATTGAGGGGTTACTCCTGGCTTTTTCACTCAGGAATTACTTCTGGCAGTGCTTATGGGACCATACAGGATGTCGAGGACCGAACCCAGGTCGCCATGAACAAGGCAAAAGTCCTACCCACTGTGTTATCACTCTGGCCCCATGATTTTTTTTTAAATGCTAATTTCCATACATTTAATCTTTAAAAATGGGATATGTGGGCTGGAATGATAGTACAGTAGGTAGGGCATTTGCCATGCAAGGTTCCCACCTGGGTTCTATCCCCGACATTCCACATGGTCCCCCGAGCATGGCCAAGAGCAACCCCTGAACACAACCAGATGTGATCCCAAAATGAAAACAAACAAACAAACAAATAAAAATTAAATAAATAAATAAAAATAAGATGGGATATGCCTTACAATCTGTGTATTTATTAAACGCAGTAAGATATTTACTTTCCTGTCCAAACTACAAACTAGAGCCGGAGAAACACAGTAACATAAGTATCAAATTCTTACATGACACAGATTACAAGGCTACACAAATATATAAATATAATACAAAATTTTAGGATATATAATAAAATCAAACTTTATTCAATGACTACTTTTGTTATAAAATCAAAGAAAATATAATGGCTTTAGTATGAATATCAAAACTCAAATTTCAAATTATAGATTAACTAGACAAAAATTGAGATTATTAAACATAATTTAGATTTTCTTAGTGGTCAACATTTACAAACTACAAATATCTCTTTTTGGCATACTTTACCTCTCACCTTCATACACTTTAACTATTTAATAGTTTCTTCTTAAATATGTATATTTTTGTGCTCATTTTTAGGTCACACCGAACAGTATTCAGCGCTTACTCCTGGATCTTCACTTGGAGAAGATGCTCCTCAAGCATCACTTCTTGTGGTGCTTGAGAAACCATATGTGGTGCCAGGGATTGAATCCAGGCCAACTAATTCAAAGACAACTTTCTAAACCTTATAATATCTCTCCATGTGCTCTTATGACTGTGTTTACCAGCGAAAAAAGATAATGAACTTAATAATTGTGCTTTTCTTTTTTGAAAAAAATATATCAGAAAAGTCTCCAATATGGAGTAGTTTTAAATAAAAGAAAAGAAAAGAAAGCAACTTTGGGAATAGAGCATAATAGTGAAAAAAATCATCACTTAGTTATTGAATTACTCAAAGCTGTATATGCAGCTGATAAATAAATGCAGCTTATATTAACTAAGTTGTTTACCCTCACATAAAGTATTATATTCACATGTTAGTGATATTTGCAGAGCAGTAACATGCAACCTTATGAGGAAATCATTTACTCCAAATTATAAATCACAAGAATTTGTAAAGTAGGTAAGGGTGAAAAGAAACTACTAGTTTTATCCATTAAAAAAGAAAAAGTACTTGTTTTTCATTCATTCATCTGATCGTATCTTTCAAACAAACATTTCTGTAGGATAGAGTCTATTGGTAAACTCCTCCATGTGGAACACGGAGTCTACTGACCCTATTTGATCCATGATAACACCGTGACTGGGAGAGTTTTGTCAGGATTCAAAGCTAATATTTAGCCAGATGTAGGACAAGTAGTGTGATGAAATCTGGCATTATAAGTTAAAGGAATAACAGGTGCTTGAGCAAGAAAGGAAGATAAAGTATGATACATGCTTGAGGTTCGAACTCTTTTAGTATGGCTCCGAGTGCGGAGAGGGAGTAGAGTTAAGGAAAGATGAAGAAAGATAAGACTGGAAAGGCCAGCAGGGCAGTGATGCTTAGCGGTCACTCAGGAATCCACTGAAGTATAAAGCAAACATGAAATGACAAAACATGTTTTAGATCACCCCACCAGCATCATTTCAATTGTAGAGCGATCTTCCACATTCACATTATTTAATTGTCAATTTTTTTTTTTTTTTTTGCTTTTTGGGTAACACCTGGCGATGCTCAGGGGTTACTCCTGGCTCTGCACTCAGGAATTTCTCCTGGCGGTGCTCAGGGAACCATATGGAATGCCGGGATCGAACCCGGGCCGGCATAGGCCGGCTGCGTGCAAGGCAAACGCCCTACCCGCTGGGCTATCGCTCCGGCTCTTTATTGTCAATTTTTGTCCTATTTAAAATTAGGTGGTTAGTGTTTCAATCCAGGTAAACCCTGCTAACTTCAAAACTTCTAAACTTGAATATCACAAAACTAATATAAGACTTTTATCTCGGACATGCAGATGACAATTCAGACAAAATGAAATAATGCTACCAAAACAAAAGAACAAAAAAGATTCTCTTATATAATTCTGAAACAAAGTAAAGCGAAACTAATACACTTGGAAAAGTAGGAAAGTTTCAAGTGGGCTATTAACTCTGAACAGCATACCATATTTCAAAGGAAAAGCGAATAACTGCAGCATGATAGAATAAAGCTGACTTAAGAGGGGCTTAAAAGTCATGCATGGTCTACATAAGTGGGTTACTCACAGCTCTGAGATTTAACAGAACAAAATTTATACTCCTTTTCTAATGAATTTTCAATGCTTTTTCGCGTGCACTCCCCACGCCACCCCTTTTATTTTTTTTGCCCTTTTTTTTTCTTATCCAATCTCCTTCATTAATACCACATTGCTGTTTATATTTTCCTCTTAAGAACAGAGGAAGTGGGAGAGTCCATTCCCCCACCCCAAGCAGGACAGTACTGAATACAGTGTGAAAACACAGCTTTGGGTCCCACATATCCTTCCCGCCGCCTGCCATTTACTTATTCTATTCCTTCCTATTCAGCTGTTAAGAGTAATAATTCAGAAGAGTGAGTGTGGACTGAATGCACAGGTTTTGAACTTTTCACATGGAAAATTCTGCCTTACTTGCAATACTGTTTAAAAAGAATCCTTAGAGAATTTTTATGAGCAGCATTCATTAATTCAACAGCTATGTACCAATGCTTATAACCTGCACAAGTCGCTACCCTAAATGTCGTTCTGCAGCTGAAGATTCATTTCTAACAATATAAGAGATCGGTAATTTTGGGTTTATTATGTAGAAGAGTAATCACTATATATAAGTGGTTAGAACATAGAACATAGAAATAAGATCGCCAAGTGAATTGAATGATAAAATTGACAAATGGCTCAGAACACACATGCAAAGTAATTAAACTCCAAGAATTATGAAACTTTTTAAAATTATTTTCTAACCAAGGGATTTGCTATATAGGAGGACCATTTGAAAGCATAAATAAAGATTTCCAGAGATAGAATTATTATCCATTCACCCTGTAACGTTGTAGTTTGAATCATCTTGAAGAGATAATTCCCTAGGAAGGTGGACACTTAATTGAAATCCTTCAGCTTGGTTAATGGCAAAAAAATCTTATTTTATATACCTACCCCTCTTTTGGATTCCTCTCTAATTGAAATCTTGATCATTTAATTTGCCACAGTGGCTGGCCCACAAGAAGAAAAAATAAACAAATTAATGTTGTATTAGATACACTTGGAAGTTGAGTTGATACTTTTCCAACATATGTATTGGACACTTGGCTTCTTAATAGCATGAATAAGTAGCTCTACATCCATTCAATTCAGAGTACAATCAAATGTTATGTCTGAGCCTCTTAAACGAAGAGCCAGTGTCTGATGGTCAATTAGTTCAACAAAGTAAATACCACCTGATAAGACCTAACTGTCATCCCTCCTTTGATACCTTAGTCTCATTTCTTGCCATACTGTTTAAACAACAGTCAACTGAAAGAGAGGTACATTAAGGTGAAAGAAGTTTCACTTTCTCATTTGACTAGTGAAACAGTGGTGCAGTCAGCTAATAAACTGAGTGAGGGAGGCAGAAGAGAATGCACACAAAAGAATGATTTAATGAGATCGGTTTTATATTTAAATAGTATTTTAGAATAACGTCTCTATTTTTATCTTTTCTTTCATGCATATATTTAAAGCAAAAAATTATTCTTTTGTGTGAATAAAAATGCAAGAGTGAGTTTAATAAACTCAGAAGAAAATGAACATCTTGGTAAAACAAGGAAGTCAGACATGTTCAAAACTTACTCTTAGATAGTTTTTGAAAGTGATGTATATAACATGACTTTAAATATACCTGGTGATAGACAGGGTCCTGGCTCAATGTTAAGGGATAATTGCTAGTGCTTGAAGGACCATGAAATGCAGATAAAAGTCAATGCAGATAAAAGTCAATCCTCCTTCATGCAAAACATGCTATTATCCCCTTGAGCTATTGCTCTGGCCTCAGAATTAAGGAAGGTCTTAAAGGCTGGGTCTCAGTCACTCACCAACACAGATTCCTTTCCTCTCTGAGAGTAGAGCATGTATTGGTATAGAAACACTTTTACCTTTAATTTATGTAGACCATTCCAAAGAAACTAAATAAGAATGCAGTTTTTTTAGTGTCCAGGACCCTACCAATGAAACTAAATAAGAGTACGGTTTTTTGATAGTGGTTCTATACCCACTATCAAATATACCTATACACAAGGCCTTGGACTTGAATTCTAACTGAAATTTTAGTTGGCATTTCTAGAATAGTGTCACATCTGTCTCATAGAATATATTTGAATGGCAATAAACTAACAAAGAAATGGACTCCCCTGGCTTAACAAGAATAACGTAGGAAATGTTTGGGAGTCTTGCTCCTAAATGATTTCACAAAGGCAGTATTTGACAACTTACACTGTCTTTGGTTCAGGGTGACTCCTGGCTCTGAAGTTTTGGGTGTGGAAACTAGTCCCTCCATCCAAGCTAAGGTTCCTGTCCTACCAGCTGTAAAACATTGGCATAGGTGGATTCATAACATCCTCGACAAAATCAAGGCCCCCTTGACAATATGCCCTTTTAATCATTTTCATTGTAAAATCTTCATCTGTTTTAATCAATGAAAAGACATGGATTAGTGAGCAGCCAGGCTTTATTCTAATTTTTGTTGTTCTTCTTGTTAGAGAACATCGTTTCATAACATATTAGCTAGCAGTACTTTTTTTTTCTTCCCTCAGACTCAGAGGTCATTATTCCCAATAAATGAAGACAAAACACCCCGATCCTTTTGGCTTGTTGCTAGGAAACTAACTTTAAAGATTCCCTTGCTGATGTTTCCATTTCCGGCCTGAGAACTTGTGTGCTTTGGTTTTTATCTCCCTCAGGGTCATGCCCTCAGTTCTGAGTAGAAAGCTTTGTGATCTTCTCTGTTTTGCAGTTGGGGATATTTTATTTTGTTTTGCAAGAGATTTCATGTAACCTTCACTGACATGTGGAACAACTCCTTCCTAGAGAGAACAAGTGAGGCCCAGATGAACCTGATACTGAATTCCCTTTCTTCAAATGTATGAAGGCTTAGAACTAGACCCTTTCTCATGGAAAGAAGCCAACTGCTTGTTTGTTTTAGATAGTCTGCTCAATATCTGTTACCAAGAGAGGTAATAGAATACGGTATTTCCAGTCAGACTGAGAAAAATCAGCAAAATGGTGACACTGTTACTATGACAACTTTGCCAGTGACACTGTTACTGTAACAACTTAACTATACACAGTATTGCATCCACAGAGTTTGTAGAAGACACCAGGATATCTTCCAATGACTGTTTATATCTTATAGAGGAAATCAATGGTTGAGTATACATCTGTCGGCAACCTTCAGAAACCAAGTTCAGCTTATCAGCTGAAATTCCATGGTATAATTTGGTTCTTAGCGACTTTCTCAGTTTGTTTATACATCAGAATAAAACTCAATTTCCAAGGTCAGCAGGATCCCTGAAAACTTTCTAGTAAATTTATAGACGGAATTGGAGTGATAAATTTTAAACTAGATAACGTTTTAATTTCAGAGGTCATTTTTTAAAAATAGCAGGAGAAATTTTTTTTGTTTTTAAAAAAAATATTTTATTATACCAATGTGAGATGTACAATTACAAAGATGTTCACGTTTGGATTTCAGTCATACAGTGTTCCAGCACCCATCCCTCCACCAGTGCCTATTTCCCACCACCAATGTCCCTGATTCCCTCACCCTCCCCCCTAGCCTGCCTCCATGGCAGGTTCTTTATTTCTTTCCCTTTCTCTCTATCTCTTTCTCTTTTCCTTACCTTCCAGATTGTGGATTACAGTACATATTTAAAAGGTTGTCATGTGTATTTTTTGCCTGTATTTAATGCTAGGTTGGTATTAGCACTTTCGACAATTGTTAGCACACTGTTCCATTTTATGTCTTACCTAGCCTCTGACTCCCACACGTTTGTGATAATTTCCACCTTTGACAAGATCTCCTGATCCATGATTCTCCTGACCTTGGATATTGGTATCATAATATGTATATATGTATATTTATGTCATGCAAATAAATGCAGTCATTCTATATCTATCTTTTTTCCTTCTGGCTAATTTCACTCAACATTATCCTATCCGTGTCCATCCATTTATAGGCAAATTTTATAACTTAATTTTTCCTAAAAGCTGCATAGTATTCCATTGTGTAGATGTACCAAAGTTTCTTTATCCAGTTATCAGTTCTCAGGCACACTGGTTGTTTCCAGATTCTGGCTCTTGTGAATAGTGCTGCTATGAAAATAAAAAATACAGATGGTGTTTCCTTCCGAATTTGGTATGTGGGCAGGTGGACGTGGCTATCAAAGAGATCTGAGTAGAAGTCATGGATAATCTTCTCCAATGCCTTTCTGGAAGATGTGATCGATCCATCAGGACATCGGAGGGCAGTCATCTTGGTCTTATGGTTAGCAAAGGACAGGCGGGCATTGCAAATGCTTTTCTTGGCTTCTGCTGCATCTTTCAGTATTTCTGCTATTCTCAATTTGTGATCTTCCTTTATTGCTTCTCTGCACTGCTTTGCAAGCTTGGACATAAGCATTTGGTCACCTGAGGCTCGCACCTTGCCATGTTGGCAAATAGCTCAAGAGTTTCTGAAGACAGTGTTCTTTAGTGTCTTTCTCTCTCTTGGCATTCTTTGCACAATCGTGGAGGTGATGAACCAGTCAGTTGTATTCTTCATCGATGTCGCCAATGATGCTATCTTTCCATGTTGCCGCAATGGTGTCAAAGAGTTCCCAGGATGGATATGTCATTCCCAATGTTCTCACTTCTGAAATATGACATGCCGTTTCGTAGGTAAAGAAGGGAACAGCACCCGGTCCAGAAAAAAGTCAGACCCGAACACCTGAAGAATCTGCCGTCGGTACTCATCAATACACTAGCTCAGCTCTTCACAAGCTACCTGTCTTAAAGCAAGGTACCTACCCATGGAAAACCAGCAGCACAGTTCTACTGTTCAAGAATGGAGATATTCAAGACATTGGCAACTATCGCCCCATTTGCCTGTTGTCCATCATCTATAAGCTGTTCACTCGAATCATCCTGAACGGGTTTGGCAGAACATCAGATGAAGGACAACCATGTGAGCAAGCTGGCTTCTGAAAAGGATTCAGCACAATCGACCATATCCACATGGTAACCAAGCTCATTGAGGTTTGTAGGGAGTTCAAGATGCCCCTCTGTCTCACATTCATTGATTTAAAGAAAGCCTTTGATTCTGTTGAGAGCAAAGCAGTCATCTAAGTCCTAGCCAAATAGGGCGTTCAAACCCAATACATCAAGATCCTTCATGGGCTGTATTACGGATTTACCACCAGGATCTCACCATTCTACAAGGAAGTGATCATTGATGTCAAAAGAGGGGTTCAGCAGGGTGATACCATTTCACCAAAAACTCTTCAGTGCCACCTCAAAAACATCATGCAACAATTAGAATGGGAAGGAATGGGAGTGAAGATAGATGGTCGGGCAACTACACCACCTCAGATTCGCTGATGACATCGTTCTAATACACCAAATATTAGCCAAGCGGCAAAATTGCTAACTGACTTTGACCGAGAATGTGGAAAGATAGGTCTACAGCTGAATCTCAACAAAACTATGTTCATGACAAATGAAATAGTTCCAGAGGCCCCAGTCACTCTCAATGGAACAAACATCTCTGAATGCAGCAGTTATTTATGTGCACCTAGGTCGAGAAGTCAACATGATGAATGACCTAAAACCTGAGCTGCTCGGAGGAAGAGAGTGGCATGGAATGCCTTCAAAAAGCATCGAAGAAATAGCTAAATGGACAAAGAATCTCTGGCTCTGGGCACATCTCTTCAACTCCACCATTCTCCCTGCATTAACATACGCCTCAGAGACCTGGGCCCTACGAAAGCAGAATGAGAATGCTATTCGGGTCTCCCAGAGAGGAGTCAAAAGAGCTATGCTTGGAATATCACACCTCAATCAAGTGAGAAGGAATCCGATTTCTGACCTCTGTCGCTGTTCCAGAGTCAGGGACGCTGTTTCGTTTGCCAAGGCATTGCAAATCAGATGGGCTGGACATGTAATGCGATTTGGAGACCACCGCTGGACTAGAGCTGTTACCAACCTGATTGCACAGGATGTCAAAAGATCACGTGGCCGCCCACCTACAAGATGGTTAGACTTCTTCGTCAAGACCCTGAAGGAACAGTTTGAGGCTCTTAGTATTCCTGAAGCAAGCAGATACCATTGGGCTACACTGGCACGTGATGGGGTCAAATGGAAATGTTACTGGCACCCGCTCAAGCAAATTGATTAATAATGGGATTCAAGTGATCAAGTGATCAAGTGATGGTGTTTCCACTGTGTGTTTTTGGCTTCACCTGGTTTATCCCCAGGAGTGGTATGGCTGGGTCCAATGGGAGCTCAATTTCTAGTCTTTCAAGGAATGCCCATACTGTTTCCCAAAAATGCTATACCAGTCAACATTCCACCAACAATGGATGAGAGTCCCTTTTCCCCGACATCCATGCTAGCACTTCATTGTTCTTGCTCTTTTAAATATGTGCTAGTCTCTGTGGTGTGGATGTTATCTCGTTGTTGTTTGATTTGCATCTCTCTGATGATTAGTGATAATGAGCATTTTTTTTATGTCTTTTGGCCATTTGAATTTCTTCCTTGTCAAATTTTTGTTCATTTCTTCTCCCCCATTTTTTGATGAGGTTGACTGTTTTCTTCTTGTAAAGTTCTACCAGTGACTTAGCTCTTCACAGGAAAAAAAACAGCAAACCCCATCAAAAAATGGGGAGAAGAAATTAACAGAAGCTTCCAAAAAATAAGAAATTCAAATGGCCAAAAGGCATATGTAAAAGTGCTCTTCCTCTTTTAATCATCAGGGAGATGCAAATCAAAACAACAATAAGGTACCATCTCACACCACAGATACTGGCACACATCCAAAACAGCAAGAACAACCGGTGCTGGTGTGGATGTGGGGAAAAAGGGACTCTCATCCACTGTTGGTGGCAGTGCTAACTGGTCCAGCCCTTTTGGAAAACAATATGGGCATTCCTCCGAAAAACTAGATATTGAGCTCCCATTTGATCTAGCAATAGCACTCCTGGGAATATACCCAAGAGACAGAAAAAACATAGCAGAAACACTATCTGTACTTCTTTATTCATCTCTGAGCTATTCACAATAGCTAGAATCTGGAAACAACCTAAATGTCTGAGAACAAAGGATGGCTAAAGAAATTGTGGTACATCTACACTATGGAATACTATGCAGCTGTCAGAAAAGACGAAATTATGAAATTTACCTGCAAATGGATGGACATGGAGACTATCATGCTGAGTGAAATTAGTCAGAAGGAAAAGGACAGATATAGAATGACTGCAATCATTAATAGGATATAAATAGATACCAGTGTTTTACTAAGTGTGGGAAAAAAACTCACCATTAAATATACACAAAGAGACTTAAGTGATAAACTCTAAATATCTGCAGGGCTAGCCACAATGTGTAAAAGAAGAGGGAGAGAGATACAGAGACAGAGAGAGAGAGAAACAGAGAGAGAAAGAATGAAAATGGGCTACCTGCCTGGGGGGTGGGCAGGAGGGAGAGCGGTACATTGGTGGTGGAAATGGGGCACCCGTGGAGGGATGGGTGCTGGAACACTGTATTACCAAGAGCCAATTATGAACACCTTTGTAATTGTATGTCTCACTGTGGTATAATAAACAATTTTTAAAAAAGTTCTACCAGTGCCTGATATATCCTGAATATTAACCCCTTATCGAAAGAAATAAAGAACCTGCCATGGAGGTGGGCTGGGGAAGGGGAGGGAACCGGGGACGTTGGTGGTGGGAGATGGGCACTGGTGGAGGGATGGGTGCTGGAACACTGTATGACCAAAACCCAAACATGAACTTTTTAATTGTATATATTTTTATTTGTATATCTCACGGTGGTATAATAAAATACTTAAAAAAAAACAGACCTGTGGACATATGGAATAGAATTGAGTATCCTGACACCCAACCTCAAACATATGATCATTTAATCTTTGATAAAGGTGCAACGAGTCCAAAATGGAGTAAGGAAAGCCTCTTTAACAAGTGGTGTTGGGAAAACTGGGCAGCGACATGTAAAAAAAATGAATTTGGACCTGTGTCTAACACCATGCACAATAATCAGATCAAAATGGATTATAGATCTGAATATCAGACTTGAATCCATAAAGTACATTGAAGAAAATATAGGAAAAACCCTCCACGACATTGAAGTTAAAGGCATCTTCAAAGGTGAAACATCACTAATAAAGCAACTCAAAGAAAAGATAAACATATGGGACTACCTGAGACTAAAAAGCTTCTGCACCTCAAAAGAAACAGTGACTAAGATACAAAAGCAGTCCACAGAATGGGAAAGAATATTCACCCAATACCCATCTGATAAGGAGTTAATATCCAGGATATATCAGGCACTGGTAGAACTTTACAAGAAGAAAACAAACAACCCCATCAAAAAATGGGGAGAAGAAATGAACAGAAACTTCAGCAAGGAAGAAATTCGAATGGCCAAAAAACATATGAAAAAATGCTCATCATCACTGGTCATCAGAGAAATGCAAATCAAAACAACAATGAGATACCACTTTACACCACAGAGACTGGCACATATTCAAAAGAGCAAGAACAACAAGTGCTGGAGTGGATGTGGGGAAAAGGGGACACTCATCCATTGTTGGTGGGAATGCCGGCTGGTACAGCCTTTCTGGAAAACAATATGGACATTCCTCCAAAGACTAGAAACTGAACTCCCATTTGACCCAGCCATACCACTCCTGGGAATCTACTCTGGGAAACCAAAAATACGCATGCGGAAACACCATCCCTATTTTTATGTTCATAGCAGCATTATTCACAATAGCCAGAATCTGGAAGCAACCAGAGTGCCTGAAAATCGATGACTGGATAAAGAAGCTTTGGTACATCTACACAATGAAATACTATGCAGCTGTTAGGAAAAATGAAGTTATAAAATTTGCCTATAAATGGATGGACATGGAGAAGATTATGTTGAGCGAAATTAGCCAGAAGGAGAGAGACAGACACAGAATGACTGCATTTATCTGCATAACATAAATATATATATGTACATATTAAGATACCAATATCCAAGGTCAAGTGAAACATATATCAGGAGGTCTGGTCAAAGGTGGAAATTATCACAAACTTGTGGGAGTCAGAGGCTAGGTAAGACAGAAAATGGAACAGTGTGCTAACAATTGTCGAGGGTACTAATGCCAACCTAGAACTGAGCATTAAATAGAGGCAAAAAGATACACATGACAGCACTTTAATGTATGTTCTGTAATTCATAGTCTGGAGGGGAAGGAAAATAGAAAGAGAGAGAAAGGGAAAGAAATAAAGAATCTGCCATGGAGCAGGCCTGGGGAGGGGGAGGGAACCGGGGACGTTGGTGGTGGGAGATGGGCACCGGTGGCAGGATGGGTGCTGGAACACTGTATGACCAAAACCCAAATATGAACTTTTTAATTGTATATCTTTGTAATTGTAAAAATAACAAATTAAAAAAAATATATTAACCCCTTATCAACCAGATGCTATTGGGCTACATTGGCACGTGATAGGGTCCAATGGAAATGTTACTGGAGCCCGCTCGAGCAAATCTATGAATAACGGATTCAAGTGATCAAGTGATTAACCCCTTATCAGATGGGTATTGGGTGAATATTCTGTCTCATTCTGTGGACTGTCTTTTTATCTTGGTCACTTATTCTTTTGAGGTGAAGAAGCTTTTTAGTTTCATGTAGTCCCATATGTTTATCTTTGCTTCTAGTTAGCATGTGAAATCTTTTTTTTTTTGGAGGTTACTGTATCAAGAATGCAGTAAAATAAAAGAGAGTGAAAAAGAATTGAAAAATATAATATTAAGATGTCTCGAGAAAGCAGACATTGGCAACCCAACTCTGTCTCCCCAAATCCTGAAGAGTTCCATCTTTTGGGATCTTTTAATGATCCTGGAAGCCGTCACTTGCACCTTCTCCATCTCTAAATGGATTTAGGTTTGGTTAAGTCTAGCTACCAACCTTGATAGATAAAATGTCTATGTTTTTTAAAAATTATTAGTAGCTTTTCTAGATTTCCTTAGTGCTATTCCTTCATTTGACAAGATTAATCTCGTTTTATATTGACTGATTCTTGTATTAATTTTCTGGAGTTGCTCTAGCAAACCACCTTAAACTTGGTGGCTTAAAGTAGAAGTGATGAATTCTTTCCCTATATCCTGGAGACTGGAGGTCTAAAGTCAAAGTAGAGTTGAGTATATACTCCTAAGGAAGGTGAGAATCCTGTTGTCTCTTCCATTTCTATGTAGCTGCAGGCATTCTTTGATATGGCAGTAGAACTCATCTTTGCTCTGTCAACATACTTTGTAATTTTCTTCCTGTGCCTTTTTACCAATTATATTGAATTTGTTCCCACTGTATGACCCTTTTATACTGAGTTCATCTCCTAAAATCATATTTCAAAAAAAGTCACATACACAGCTATTGGGGTTAGCAAATACACATATTTTCAGGATAGTGACCCATTCTAGCCAATAACAGCTCTGATACTGAAATTTACAAAGCCACAAAGTGAAGCAGGAAGAGAAATAGCTGCTTAGAACTTAACTGGCATCAAATTGACAAGCTATGATAGTAATTGTAATATGTACTATGATAAATTTATTTCTATTATGATTATATTATTTTCTTCTTTTCAAAAAATATTTTTCTTTTGATCACTTCACTAAACGTACAAACTCACCACAAATATTGTTATGATCATGTCATTTATGTTCAAATTAACAACAGTCTTTCCATCTTATTCTTATCAACTCACTGACAGCATTGTCTTCTCCATTAGTTGTCACATGCCATCAGCCGACTTAGTTAAAAGGCTGTTAGTCCACCTTTGACATCCTAGTGGGAAGAGTATTAGAATCTTTAGCCTGGGTTACTTATGTTCTCAGGCCACATGTTGTCACTCTTAAGAACTAGAGCTGGTTCTGAAACTGATGCCTTTGGTTGGGGATGGGGTCAGAGGGTGGCTTAAAGATGTGGCGATTTCATTACCTTCAAATTGCAACCCCTTTTTTTCTGAGTAATGTAACACAGGTGAGCACTGTCAGAACACCTCAGAGTCAGTACATATTTGATTGTGAATTGATGTTTGGTTGCTCTGTGTTCAAAAATATATTCACTTGATCACTTGACATCCCGTTATTCATTGATTTGCTAGAGCGGGCACCAGTAACATTTCCATTTGACCCTATCACATGCCAGTGTAGCCCAATGGCATCTGGTTGCTTCAGGAATACAAAGAGCCTCAAACCATTCATTCAAGGTCTAGACGAAGAAGTCTAACCATCTTGTAGGTGGGCGGCCACGTGATCTTTTTACATCCCTTGGGATCCAGTCGGTAACGGCTCTAGTTCAGTGGTCATCTCCAAATCGCTTTACATGTCCAGCCCATCTGATTTTCTATGCCTTGGCAAATGAGACAGCATCCCTGACTCTGGAACTGCAACGATGGTTGAACTCCAGATTGCTTCCAGTAATAAAAATATATTACTAGTTGTCAAATTATTTGTAGTCACACACATTTTGCCATGTGACCCTGTTTTGTGTAAGAAACTAAAGACTAGAGAATATCTTGGCCAATTCCCAACTTTGAAGCACTTTACCCTCATATTTCAGTTACCCTTTGCAATCTCTCTCATGCTTCCGTTTAGATTCAAGCCTGCTGTTGGGCTTAAAATGCATCCACTCAGAACTTGTCTTTTTCTCTCCAATGGGGATTCCTACCAAGGATTTTCGAGTCACTGGATGTCTTTTAAAACACCTCCAGGATGCCTTGTTTAGCTCTTGGGAATGAACTTGTCTTCAAGGCTAAGGTTGCATGCACTTACCTTCTGCTACAGATCAGAGGAAGGTTTGGGAGAATGTGCCCTGAGGGAGTCCTGCTGTCCTCTTTTAGGGCTGGTATTCACAGGGGAACCCAGCTTCTTGCCTCAGATCCCTTTCAAAGTCACTTCTGGAGCAATTTATGCTAATATGGCGCCTCAGTTCTCCACTCTTGGAATCCTGAATCTCATTTCTTTCCCTGACAGACCTCCCCACCGCCAAGAACAGGTTAGCCAGTGATTCTACTCTAAATCTTGAGAAGCAGCCTCCTATTTAATTCATATCCATCATTTTTCTGTAATTGTACTAAATCTATTGTTAAAGTTTCTCATTACTTGTTGATGTTTTAAGAAAAGGTTATTTGTCCTATCCCTTACATCTAAGCTAAATTGTCCTCCAGAGCACCAAATAGCCTTATCCTTCATTTCCAGAAGACTCTGGAGCTTCTCTTGAAAATCCAGCTTCCTTTGGAAGATGAGGGAAAAGGAAATGTTAATCTTTAGCATAAGCAATATCAAGATACTTACGGTATTTTACAAGGAAAACACTGATGTTTTCTGGTCTATTTTTGTCCTTTGTAGCTGTTAGATTTAGGAAATTAAAAGTATATGAAGGTGGGGCCGGAGCGAGAGTCCAGCGGTAGGGTGTTTGCCTTGCACGCAGCTGACCAGGATTCGATCCCTGTCATCCCATATGGTCCCCAGAGCACTGCAAGGAGCAATTTCTGAGTGCAGAGCCAGGAGTAACCCCTGAGCCTTGCCGGATATGACCCAAAAAAGAAAAAAAAAGTATATGTAGGTGCTTGTCAACTTTGCAGCAACTTCATCACCAGGCAATGTGAAGTAATTTTTTATATCATGTCTTGTCCCTTTTATAAGTATTTGCTAGTAAGAAGATGCCTAAGAAGAAGTTGTACAGCCTGTTTGCTGAAGTGTGAATTCTGTCCTTTCAAGGACTCTTACAAAACCTGACTTGCAATATTACTTTAAGAAAAAAATTGCATCACCGTTTTTACTGTGTATCAACTAAACCTCTTGTTGGATTTGACTGAGTACTGCTAAGTAAGACAAGACTGAAAACGCTCAGTGCATGTTAGACTGCTGAACTGGCTGGTTCATTGTGTGCACTTTGTTTGATCTTTTATTCAATGATTGAATTGCACTTGTTTTCATGATGAGTACTGAATTTTAACTAGCCTCATATATACACTTACATAGAGCTTTTACTGTTGGTTCCTATGACCTCCTCTATGGTAACACCTAATACAGGTGCTTTGATACTAATTAACTACAGAAGAGGTATATATTTGTGATTATGAACTTCAAATAAACTGCACTGGTGTGTGGATAAAAATGATCACATATCCCTATATGACTTATTTACATAGTTACTGAAAATGAAACGTAAGGAAATACCTTCTATTTGTAGTACAACTTGTTGCTCCACTAATAAATGCAGAAAAGTCTCACCTTGCCTTTTTTAAAATTTTTTTTATTATACCACCATGTGATATACAATTACAAAGATATTCACGTTCGGTTTTGGTCATACAGTGTTCCAGCATCCATCCCTCCACCAGTGCCCATTTCCCACCACCAACATACCCAGATTCCCTCCCCCTCTCCCATCCTGCCTCTATGGCAGGCACTTTGCCTCTTCTCTGTCTCTCTGTCTCTCTCTCTGTCTATCTCTCACTCTCTCTTCCTTCTATAACACATGTGGCTTTCAATACATACATTTAGAGGTTATCATGTATATTCTTTGCCTACATCCAATGCTCATTTCTAGACTGGTATTATCATTTCCATTCTACACTGGCACGTGATAGGGTCAAATGGAAATGTTACAGGCCCCCACTCGAGCAAATTGATGAATAATGGGATGTCAGTGATCAAGTGATTATCATTTCCAACAATTATTAGTATACTGTTCCTTTCTGTCTTACCTAACCTCTGAATCCCACATGCTTTGTGGTAGATTCCACCCACTGACAAGACTTCCTGATCCATGTTTTGCCTGACCTTGGATATTGGTATCATTTTTTTATATCCTGCACTGTATTTTTTATGCACTATCTTTTTTATATCCTGCAAATGAATGCAGTCGTTCTATATCTATCCTTTTCCTTCTGGCTAATTTCACTCAGCATGATCCTTTCCATGTCATCCACTTACAGGCAAATTGCGCAACTTCATTTTTCCTTACAGTTACACTGTATTACATTGTGTATATTTACCAAAATTTCTCTATCCAGTCATCTGTTCTTGGGCATTCTGGCTGTTTCCAAATTCTGGCTATTGTGAATAGTGCTGCTATAAACATAGAAGTGTAGATGTTGTTTCTGCACTGTAATGGGCCTCCACGTGTATATTCTCAGGAGTAGAGTTCTCAGGAGTAGAATGAGAATATATTCTCATTTGGCTGGGTCAAGTGGGAGCTTAATTTATAGTTGTTGGAGGAATGTCCATATTGTTTTCCATAAAGGCTATACCATTCCCACCAACAATGGATGATAGTCCCTTTCTTCCCATTTCCATAACAGCACCTGCTGTTCTTGCTCTTTAGATATGTGCCAGTCTCTGCAGTGTGAGATGATACTTCATTGCTTTTTTGGTGTATCTCCCTGAGGAGTAGTGATGATGAGAATTTTTTCATATGCCTTTTTGACCATTTGAATTTCTTCTTTGTTGAAGTTTCTGTTAATTTTTTCTCCTCATTTTTTGATGAGGTTGTTGTTTTCTTCTTGTAAAGTTCCATCAGTGCCTTATATATCCTGAATATTAACACCTTATCAGATGGGTATTGGGTGGACTGTCTTTCCCATTCTGTGGACTGTCTTTGTATCTTGGTCACTGTTTCTTTTGAGGTGCAGAAGTTTTTTAGTTTCATGTAGTCCCACATATTTATCTTTGCTTCCAGTTTCATTGTTAGTGGTGTTTCATTTTTGAAGATGCCTTTAGTTTCAATGTCATGGAGGGTTTTTCCTATATGTTCTTCAATGTACTTTATGGATTCAGGTCTGTTATTAAGATATTTAATCCATTTTGATCTGACTTTTGAGCATGGTTTTAACAGAGGCCCAAATTCATTTATTGACACATAGCTGCCTATTTTTCCCAGCACCACTTGTTGAAGAGGCTTTCCTTGCTCCATTTCATACTTTTTGATCCTTTATCAAAAATTAAATAATCATGAATTTGAGGATGGATGTCAGGATGCTCAACTCTATTCCATAGGACCACAGGTCAGTTTTTACTCCAATACCATGCTGTTTTAATTATGGCTGCTTTGTATTACAGTTTGAATTTGGAAAAGGTGATGCCTCCCAGGTTCTTTTTCCCAAGAATTGCTTTAGCGATCTGTGGGAGTTTATTATTCCATACTTTTCAGGAGTGCTCGGTCAATTTCTTTGAAGAATGTCATGGGTTTGCTTATAGGGACAGTGTTGAATCTGTATAAAGCACTAGGGAGTATTACTATTTTTACAATTTTAATTCTCCCAATATATGAGCAGGGAACGTATTTTCTTTTCATTATGTCCTCTTTTATTTCTTGATGCAGATTTTTGTAGTTTACTTTGTATTTGATTTTCTGTGGCACAATTGTGAATGAGATCATTTTCTTAATATCCCTTTCTTCTTTTTCGTTATTTATATTTAGGAAAGCCATTGACTTTTGAGTATTGATTTTTGTACTCTGCCACTCTGCTATAGACACAGAGAAAGCATTAGACAAGATCCAACACCAGTTCATGATAAAAACTCTCAATACAATGGGATTTGAAGGAACCTTCCTCAATATACTCAAAGCCATCTACCAAAAGACCACAGCAAGTATCATTCTCAATGGGGAAAAACTGAAAGCCTTTCCCCTAAGAACAGGGACAAGACAAGTTTCCCACTCAGCAATTCAATTCAATATAGTACTGGAAAGTACTTGCCATAGCAATCAAGGAAAAAGGAGATTAAGGCACCCAGATGGGCAAGAAGTCACGCTATCACTATTTGCAGATGACATGATATTATGCCTAGAAAACTGTAAACTCTCATGTGCCTTTTGAGATCACCTATAGTTGTTTGGTCTGTAGTTTATTATGGGAAAAACAATGAAAATGATTATTGTTATTACTAATTAAATTAAAAAAGACAAGAATATAAACTAGTGTTTAAAACACCTTAAATTTAGCAGGTCTAAAATGATGAGATCATATTGCTGAAACCAAAGCTTACTCTTTAGTTTCTGTCATTATAGATGAGAGGTCCATCGCAGACCTGTGGTCAGATGGCACATTAAGAATCTCCGATGCTATATTATAATTTGGAGGGCTTAAAGTTTTCTGAAGCTCACTGCTCAAGTGTCACCTCAGTGGTATTCAGTGTACCCCAGGCAGTTCTTGGAGTCAAACACAGAGATCCAACATGCAAAGCACACATCACAGACCTTTTAGCCATCTTCCAGGCCTGAGGCATTCTTATTTTAGAGAACAGGGCTAACTCCTACCAATTTGCATAGCAGACTTTAGAAGGCTTATGACCACGAAACCTAGGAATCATAAATGTTTCCTAAGTAAAGGATACCATCAATTTTAGGTAAGCTATTTCCTTTAAGAACTTCAGTTGATGTTTTATTTACCACCCTCACAGCACAGCTGCTAGATTCCATCTGCCTTGTTATTTCAGAAATGTATGCCAGCGCCACTGCTGCTTTGCATTAAGTGGTGCTCACAAACCTATTCTTGAGCTTTCAATTTTAAATATAGTATATAATCTCAGATTGCTGATGGAACCAAAACCCCAAAAGATTCTAAATTCTGTTATCTAGTTGATGTGTAAAGTAAATGTTTGACCTTGAAAAAGGAAAAGGTGCAAGAACATACATTTCAAACTCCCTTTAGAAAAATTACCTGCAATCTGGGAAAATTAAAAAACCTCTTATTCCTCTTCATTGACTGGTGTCATGTTGCTAGGAAACAAGTTCGCCATAGCTCTTGGCCTGTTTACACAGTCAAGCTTTTTAGGAGTCAGGCTTGTCTCCTAAAACCCCAAGAGTTCTCCACTTTGACTCCGATATTTTCTACCTTCTGTTTAGCTGTACTGTGGAGACTACTGGTTCTTGAAGGCTGGCAGTATTCTTAGCCTACAGTCTAATAGAACTAGGTCCCTTAGGAATCAGACGTGGGAAGAAACTTGACCTGCCATCTGCCCCTGTGTTTACAGTCTGGAGGAAACCCTGCAGGCCATTACACTGCATTGTGGAATGACCACATGCTTTCACACAGAGCTCTTGGAACTGTGAATGTGTCCCTGAAACAGATCAAGAGTGTATGTAGGACAGGATAGAAAGCACACTGAGTTAGAGAATGGCTTTCCCTCCCAGCAAACAAAGATTCTCTATTTACTCCTCAAAGGCTTAGGTCAAGCTGTCCATCATTCTAGAAAAGTTCCTAGAGAAGAACAGAGAAGGTGGCATCTTTGCATTTTCTGTATATCACACACCACTAAGAAGACACATAAATAAAAGTTAATTATTAATAAATGTCACTTTACAAGGCATAAAAGAGCAGAATCAGATCAGCTGCCAAGCAAAGCTGCCATAATTATAGTCTGTGAATCTCAATAATGTGTTCCATTTATCACTATGCATAGGAATAAGAAAAATGTTCCAAGCCTTCCAGCATCACATCACAGGTTTGAGCATAAATTGGCCCAAATGAGAAACCCAATGAGGAGAAGAAACTTAAATAACATATTTTTCTTGATGAAGGGAGAGCAGGAACAAGTAGAACAAAATTGCACTTATTACTCCCGTTGACTGTGCTGTTCATTCAGTGTTTGTTCTCTTTGCACCAAAGCATTTATCTTCATCTTGATAATAGTTAATTATATAGAAAAAATAAAATGATTATCATTTAAAAACAAAATAGGAAGGTTTAACTAAGTGTCCTGTTCAAATTAAAGAATTTTTAAACTGGGTGTTTTAGTTCACACTTCTCTTGCTAACGGTAAGACTTGTAAGATACAGCTCCCTTCTGATGAATTCTGGTGCTTGGAAAATGGGAAAGGCTAAAAAAATAGTTGGAATTGAAACAACACATAGCAAAAACTTCCCAGTCATTAATATCTGAAACCAGTGTAAAAGTCAATAACTATGATCTTGAATTTATCAGCATCATGTTATAGAAAGTTGAAATCTGAGACGGGACTGGAGAAAATTAGAGAGGAGAATAAATATACTGACAGGAATTTGAAACTTCCTTTAATGTATTTTTGTGCTCTGTTTCTTTGGCTTTTGAATGGCATTGGAGTGTTAAAGACACTAAACCAATCTCTTCTAAGAATAGACTCAGTACATGGTGTTTTCAAGATATGTTGTACTTGTACATCAAAGGGTAAACATTTTGAACTAAATTATTCAGTGAGGCTTTAGTATTCATCTATTGCTGTTGAATACTAATGTGAGAACAAGAACCTGGTTATAATTTTCTGTTACAATAACAGAGAAACTATTGACAGAGTCACTTAGAAATGACTTTCTTAGATAACTAATCTTTAATATTTTAAACTGTTAATCAAAAGAACATACTCTTTTGAAGTGTCAATTATCAATGATCCCCAACAGGACATGTATGATTAAAGAAACTAATTTTTTATTAGATCGTTAAGAATTCTCTTATTAGATACAGTATTTATTATATTACCAAATTATACTCCTCTTATCTTTTTAAGATGTAGTTCAAACTAACATGATAGGAAAGTCTAGTGTTTTCTGGGCAAGTAGCCATTGTTCCACTTATTTAGCTTTGTTAGCTTAGAAAAGTAAGAAAATATTTTATATGAAAAATAAACATATAAAAAAGGTTTATATGGATATTCCTACAATATAATTAATTTACACATTGCTGTTTTCAATATATTCGTATGTATGAACTAAAACTAGGTGCAAGAGATCATTAAAACAATGCTCTCATAGGTCCAAACTATCAATCTTATAGCCTATATGTAAGTTTCTACTGTTTTTTTCAGTAATATATATTATTTATAACAAATTAAACTTCCAACAAAAAATGGATAGTAATAGGCATAAGAACATGTATCACTGTATCACTGTCTTCCCGTTCATCATCGATTTGCTCGAGTGGGCACCAGTAACATCTCCATATGACCTGTCTCATGCATGTAGAGCCCAAGGGCACCTGCTTGCTCCAGGAATATAAAGAGCCTCAAACCATTTCATCAGGTCATGGGAATGAGCTCTATAATTGTCACTGGTATCTAGCATATCAAATACGACACGGGTAGCTTGCCAGGCTCTGCCGTGCGGGTAGCATACTCTTGTAGTCATCTCAAAATCCAGCATTTATTGATGAAATGCATGGCCACAAGTGGGCTGTTATAGGCTGGTATGATGTGTGGATTTCTGAAGAGAGGGACTTCCTGATGTGGAAAATGGAGGCCCTCATGGAGTGAGGGTTGTCTGACTGTTGTGAGGCTCTGCTGGGGTGGAGGGCCAGGGCTAGAACCTGCTATCCCTCCCGGGTGCCTCATGAGTGGCTGGGCACAGGGAGAGCCAGTAGCAGCTCTGCCCCATGTCTGTCTCTATAAGAACATGTACACATTAAAATGATATAATTTAATTCTGTGAATCCCCAAATATCACCAAAACTTGTATACAGTTTGGATCAAAAACATCCTTGAATGGCTTAACTGCCATTATTTCATTGATAGTGAGCAGAGGAGGGCAATGAGGAATATAGAAGAGATGAAAGGATGTGATTACATATAGGTCACATAAAGTAAATGTATTACCACTCTAGGCAACTGGAATGAAATATTACTAAAAAACCATATAAGAGACTATAGTGGAAATCTTCTAGTTATCTCATTAAGGTGTAATAAGACTGAAATATTTAACCCATCAGTTTTCATCCTTTCCAGTTCTCATTAGATGTTCAATGTTGCTCATTAATATTCATTCTAAGCTTTGTCTGAATCTCAGCTAACTAAGCTAGATTAAATAACTAGATAACTCAAGACACTCACAGGAAGTCATCTATGTGGCCAGAGGTGATCTGTTGAAGTCCAATGGGATAGAAAAAGGACACTTCCATAGCCTAAGCTCTTCTAGAAGCCAATTCTAGTAGGAAGTATAATGTATAGTATGCTAGCTAGTGAGTGCTTGTGAAATCAATACAATGGATGGGAAAAGAAGCTACAATATTTAACATATGGTAATATGAACATAAAATGAGTAAATTCTACTTAGGAGTATGAAAATATCTTTATCATGGTGTTTTCTTAAAAGAATATGACCAAACAGAGAACTTTTTTTGGTGGGGGGGTGAATGAATGGGGTGTTGGAATCACATTTGGCAATGCTCAGGGAATACTATTGACTGTACTCAGGAATTATTCTGGTGGAGCTCAAGGGACAGATGGGATGCCAAAGATTGAACCTGGGGTTGACCACATGAAAACATGCATCTTACCAACTGTATTATCTCTCCAGCCCCAAAACAACCTGTTAAAAATTGAGTAATACAGCAAGCGCTATAACACATAGAGCTTGTGCTGCAGAGCTTGTATTATAGATCTTGCTACATTACCAAGTATTCATAAAGCAAATGATTAAGATATTAAACATATTAAAGTTTAATGTTCAGGATGCTTGATATTTTACCAGAAACTGGCTTAATTTTCAGTTTATGAAATTAAAATGATGAACCATGAAGTAATCTATGTCCCTGGAATATTATATTAATAATATGTGGTCACCGCATCCACCACCAATTAGTGCTTTCCACAGTTGCATAAGCTCATTAATCAGTGTGATACATACACACAATTAACAAAGATTTATAGACAAATGTAGTGATTTATACATTTTAATGTGTTTGGGAAATGTTTATATTCTTTATTAGAATATAATTTATATGACCATTAATATATTTAGTGTGCATAACTTGATGGTTTGAACATGATTATATGGAACACCAATACCATAATCAAGATAAAATAAATAACCATCATTTCCAAGTTTTCCTTCTGCCTCATGTGTGTTTGTGGTAAGAACGATTGTGAGATCTATACTCTTAAGAACACTCTTAAGAATTGTGAGATCTCGCCAGAGAGACTGGCACATATCCAAAATAGCAAGGACAACAAATGCTGGCAGGGATGCGGGAGAAAGGGATATTCATATATTGTTGGTGGGAATGTTGACTGGTATAGCCTTTTGGGGAAAAATATGGATATTCCTCTAAACACTAGAAATTGAGCTCCTGTTTGATACAGCCATACCACTCTTGGGAATATAATTGTGAAGCCAAAAACACACCAAAGAAACACTATCTGCACTTTTATGTTCATAGCAGCACTATTCACAGTAGCTAGAATCTGGAAACAATCAGAGTGCCAGAGAAATGATGACTGGATAAAGAAATTTTGGTACTTCTACACAATGAAATACTATGCAGCTGTTAGGAGAAATGAAGTTATGAAATTTGCCTATAAATGGGTAGACATAGAGAGGATCATGTTGAGTGAAATTAGCCAGAAGGAAAAAGACAGATCTAGAATGACTGCATTTTATATAAATGGGTTAGATATATTACTTGGTTATATAAATGACTGCATTTATATAAATGTAGTCATTTTATATCTGTCTTTTTACTTCTGGCTAATTTCACTCAACATGATCCTCTTCATTTCCATCCATTTATAGACAAATTTCATATATATATGTATATATATGTATATATATGTATATATACATATGTATATAAACTTGGATATTGGTATCCAATATATATATTTCATATATATTTCATATATTTCAATATATATTTCATGTATATATATATCCTGACCTTGGATATTGGTATCATTATATATAATGATACATATATAATGATACATATATATAAAATGATACGTATATATAATGATCACTGTATCACTGCCTCCCGCTTCATCATCGATTTGCTCGAGCAGGCCCCAGTAACATCTCTATATGTCCTGTCTCATGCTAGTAGAGCCCAAGGGCATCTGTTTGCTCCAGGAACATAAAGTCTCAATCCATTCCGAAATGAGGTCTATAATTGTTACTGGTATTTGGCATATCAAATACAACATGGGTAGCTTGCCAGGCTCTGCCGTGTAGGTAGCATACTCTTGTAGGCATCTCTAAGTCCAGCATTTATTGATGCGAGCCAGGCTGTGATAGGCTGGTCTGCTGGGTGGAGTTCTGACGAGAGAGAAGTCCGGATGTGGAAAATGGAGACCCTCATGGAGTGGGGGTCGTCTGGCTTGTTGCGAGGCTCTGCTGGGGTGGTGGGCCAGGGCTAGAACCCACCATCCCTCCCCGGCACCTCGTGAGCGGCTGGTCACAGGGAGAGCCAGTAGCAGCTCTGCCCCATGTCTGCAGAGCATTTGACTGCATATATAATGATACATATATATATATATATATAATGATATATATTTAATGATACCAATGTCCAAGGTCAGGCAAAACATGGACCAGGAGGCTTTGTCAATAGGTGGAATCAACAGCAAACTCATGAGAGTCAGAGGTTAAGTAAGATAGAGAAGTGTACCGATAATTGTTGAAAATGGTACCAACCTAGAGCTGAGCATTGAGTGTAGGTAAAGAGATACACATGATGACCTTTAAATGTGTGTATTGCAATCCATAGTGCATAAGAGAAGGAAGAGAGAGAGAGAGAGAGAGAGAGAGAGAGAGAGAGAGAGAAAAGAGATAAAGAACCTGTCACAGAGGCAGGCTGGGGGGGAGGAATTGGGGACACTGGTAGTGGGAAATGGGCACTGGTGGAGGAATGGGTGCTGGAATACTGTATGACCAAAACCCAAACATGAACATCTTGAGAGCTTGTTTGGAGGTTCTAGCAGGGGAGCCGTAGCTACTCGTATACCCTCAACAGAAGACCGGTCCATCTCTATCGGGAAGGTCATCCTCTTCGACTGAGCGCTCAGCTTCGGGAGGGAGGCACATGGAGCGGTAAGGGAGGAAGGGGACACACTCCTAGCCAGCCAGATCAGCCGAATCAACCCTGGCGATCAATGGGGTGACAGATGTCGCAGCCAGATCACCCTCACATCCGAAACCTGAACACCTTTGTAATTGTATATCTCACAGTGGTGTAATAATTTATTTCAAAAAAAGAATTGTTGGATCTATACTCTTAAGTGCATAGTATGATATTGATAAGTAGGGATGCTATGTTGTATAATGGTATGACAATATTATTAACCCTGTAAAAAAGGAGATAAAGGCCAGTGATGTGACTCAGTGGTAGAACATCTAGCTCTGCCTTACATATTTGAGGCCCTGAATAAAATATCTAGCACCAATAGGAAGGGGAAAAGAGGAAAACGATCAAGTAGAGGAGTAGGTGGAGAACGGTAAGGGGACAAGAGAGGGAATGGGTGAGGAGGAGAAAAGAGAAGGAAATTCTGCTGTTTGTGGAAAATTCTGATTTACAACAGTCAGAGACTGTGATTCAATAAGTATGAATAAAGTACTTTTTAAATAAATATTCTAAACTATTCTCATTCAGCGCTCAGGAAACCACTATCATAAAATCTGAGTTAATGAAATGTCCCAAAGATCTAATCACTTTTTACAGATAAGGAAACAAATCTTGTTCCTTTAGTTTCACAATAATTATTTTATTATATTAGTGGTAATATAATTACTGTGATTGCTTTATTATTTTTTATTTTAATTCACAGGATTTTTTAAGCCAATAGAAGTATTTAAAAAATTAAATTTTTCGGGTAAGAAGTCAGAGAACAGTGGAGTAGGGAGCAAATCAGTTTTATGAACAAATAAAAAACAAGCAAATGACTAAATCTTAATTGTGATGTCAAGTGTTCTTTCATTCTTAATTCATCAGATTATTAAAGACTGATGAGTGGAAATAGGCACCAAAAAGACTTCTTTAGGTTTAAAAACATACTTAAATTTAGTAGTAATTGTTATATATAAGTTATTAATGTGATGAGATTCTCAAATTTTATATTTTTATACCCAAAACCTTTTCCTTGTGGTTTTGCTCAGTATATTAATTTTTTCATTCTTATGGTTGGCTGTTTATTAAATACTTTATAAAATGTAATAACCAGCTCTAAACCTAAACTATGAATATAGACTGAGTAGTCTTTTGCATTATTAATAATAATTTTTGTATAGTTACTAAATGAACCATGTACATTACATTTTGATTAATTCTTAATTATATGTGGGAGTTAGTATACTTCACTTTCAGTAATACTTCTTTTAAAAAATATAACTGAAAATCAGAAAGCTTAAAGTATGTTTTCATGATCATACAGACAACAAATGGAGTAAATAAAATTGAAAAGTAGGTTCCCTACGTTCTACCAAATCTTACTTTATCTTGCACATATTATCTTGTCTTTCTCATCAAAATTATGTTTTTTCTATACATTACATAAAAGTATATTCACTTTCAGGGTCATATAGTATAATGGGAAGAGTACTTGTCTTGCATGCAGTCATCCAAGGTTCCATCCTATATGGTCCTTGCACCCTATATGGTCCCACAAGCCCTGCCAGAAATGATCTCTGGACACACAAACATAAGGGAAGCCCTAGGAAACTCTATTATAATCCCCTCCCCAACCCATACACAAAATCAAGACAAATAAACATAAACAAAAAGAATGATTAAATTTAAGTTCAATATTATATTTTGCGATTAGCAATGGAGAGGGGTATGTAGCAAGTTAGAAAAAAATAATCAAGTAAATTTTTGGCCTGGAGAGATAGCACAGTGGGTATGGTGCTTGCCTCGCACATGACTGACCCAAATTCAATCCTCTGTACCACATATGATCCCCCAATTCCCACCTGGAATGATCCCTAAGCACAGAGTCAAGAGTAACCCCTGAGCACAGTTGGGTGTGCTATTTCCTCCAAAAAATGCTGTTAACTTGGTAGAGGACTGAAAAAATGATAAAATCTTCTTATGTAAGATGTGTAGAGAAACAAAGCAAAAGGACTGCTGAAACTATCTCCTAATCACAAAATTGCCTAGCAGCAGAAATAAGCTCCATTCTGCATGTGTGTGAGGGGGCTGGTGGTGGTATACTTTCTTTCCCAAATAATTACCTCTCATAGTTTGTGATACTTGACTTCTAAGTAATTTTATGAAGCTTTAAAACTATTCTAGTTGCTGTCACCAGAGATACAGTAGATAGGCACTTGCCTGGCATGTATCTGACCTGGGTTCAATCTCTGGCATTCTCTCAATCCCTGCCAGAAGTGAACCCTGAGCATAGAGCCAGAAATAAGCTCCAAGCATACGCAAATGTAACACCAAAAACAAAAGCAAAACCATGATTGTTTTAATTTAATCTTATAAAAGCCATGTTAAGCCCTTACAGTTCCTTAAGTCAAGTGAGACGTTAGTGTCTGACTCAATATGCCCCCAACTGGGATCTGTAGGCATGGAGGAATCTTCAGGTACACAGAGACAGAGTCAAATATGAGGATCTGGGTACATCACCCTGGGAGGCCTGTCTTCTCACATGCTGGTTTTAGCCTGTCACAAACAGCTCTGTTCATCATTACCCCAGGATTCACCAGAACCAGACAAAAAGGAAAAGGCTAGTCTGTACCTTGCACACTGAATCTTCCTGAATCAAGTCAGCCCTGATCTGTGCACATTTACTAATAGTAAGAATTCCAATTGTGCAAAGAAACAGACTGCAATTTTAAAATAATGAATTTAAAAGATGTTTCTATGATCAAAATTCTATTTAACAATTATTTCATGTTTGATATTTGGCACTAAGAAGGTGCTCCAGAAATGTGCAAAGTTTATTGTTTGCACAGTTTAAACACACCCACAAAAATGGGCGAACAGACATTAAACAAAGATTTCCTTGGAGCATTCTGAGAAACCTACAGTATAGCTAAGCAATTCACATCAGTTTATCACTGAATGATATCTGATTTACACAAGTGCCTTTCTCTTTGAAAGTGATGTTCCCCAAATCTTTGGCACTGGCAGAATAAGGAGGAGGGGGTTGGAATTCCATCTGCTGCCTAAGCAAAGTAAAGAACTTTAGAACCTCTATGGCCTAATGCACCTTAGAAGTGGGATGGTCCAGATTTAGGGGACACTCAATTTCCCACTGAATTACCTTACTCAAGAAACATCAGCTCAGCTACCAGGAACTGCAGGAAGTAACTAGGCTCTGAACCAAATACATTTTAACAGATATAGCATGGAAGTGGGAACCCTGTACCTTTATCTATGATTCCCTCAGGACTATTCCTTCACTGCAACCAGAACTCTATAGAATTGCCCAACAGCTTGGCCTAAGAAAGATCTCTACTATCCAAAAAAGGAAAAGTGTCAGAATTTGAGAATAAAAGATAGGAGTAAAAGGTAACTCCTTTACTACTTCACAAAGGAGGATGCATGTGTCTGCCAACAGTGGAAGTTGTGACTGAACCAAAGTCACGGTGATTCCAGCAGATACAAATAGCAAAATGGCCAAAATCCACCTACACACAATGAAGTTAACAAATTCACTCTAAGGAAAATCTCTGAGTGACCTTGGATGGACAATAAACAGAGCACTAGTAACATTTTAAAAGGAGATGTAGGAGAGCTTGACATTGTTCACCAACGCAACAAATGAAAGCATATACAAGTTAAACTCTAGTAGAGAGTGACACAAGATAGGACAGGGAAAACACTATTTAAAATAAATGTAAAAACCCTTTAAAAACCATTAGAGTCTGTTAAGATGGGAAATATAAAGGCACTGGGAATACCCGAAAATAATATATGGTGCTGCTTAGTCCCGGGTGCCAGTGGTCACAAAGGCCTCTAAAGGAGTGCTCAGCGGCCACATATGTCAGTGCTTAGGGACTCCCAGGGCGACACCTAGGCAACCCAGGAGTCAAACCCAGGCCTGGTATCACTTGATCACTTGAATCCCGTTATTCATCGATTTGCTCGAGCGGGCGCCAGTAACATTTCCATTGGACCCTATCACGTGCCAATGTAGCCCAATGGCATCTGGTTGATTCAGGAATATGAAGAGCCTCAAACCGTTCCTTCAGTGTCTTAACAAGGAAGTCTGACCATCTATTAGGTGGGCGGCCACGTGATCTTTTGACATCCCGTGGGATCCAGTCGGTAACGGCTCTAGTCCAGCGGTTGTCTCCAAATCGCATTACATGTCCAGCCCATCTGATTTTCGATGCCTTGGCAAACGAGACAGCGTCCCTGATTCTGGAATAGCGACGGAGGTCAGAACTCCGGATTCCTTCTCTCACTTGAGTGAGACGTGATATTCCAAGCATAGCTCTTTCGATGCCTCTCTGGGAGACCCGAATAGCATTCTCATCCTGCTTTCGTAGGGCCCAGGTCTCTGAGGCGTATGTTAATGCAGGGAGAACGGTGGAGTCAAAGAGATGTGCCCGGAGCCGGAGGTTCTTTGTCCTTTTAGCTATTTCTTCGATGCTTTTGAAGGCATTCCATGCCGCTCTCTTCCTCCTGCGCAGCTCAGGTTTTAGGTCGTTCATCATGTTGACTTCTCGACCTAGGTACACATAACTGCTGCATTCAGAGATGTTTGTTCCATTGAGAGTGAATGGGGCCTCTGGAACTAGTTCATTTCTCATGAACATAGTTTTCTTCAGATTCAGCTGTAGACCTACCTTTCCACATTCTCGGTCAAAGTCAGCCAGCATTTGTGCCTCTTGGCTAATGTTTGGTGTTATTAGAACGATGTCATCAGCGAAGCGGAGGTGGTGTAGTTGCCGACCATCTATCTTCACTCCCATTCGTTCCCATTCTAATTGTCTCATGATGTTCTCGAGGGTGGCACTGAAGAGTTTTGGTGAGATGGTATCACCTGTCGAACCCCTCTTTTGACATCAATGATCACTTCTTTGTAGAATGGTGAGATCCTGGTGGTGAATCCGTAATACAGCTCACGAAGGATCTTGATGTATTGGGTTTGAACACCCTGTTTGACTAGGGCTTCGATGACTGCTTCAGTCTCCACAGAATCAAAGGCTTTCTGTAAATCAATGAACGTGAGACAGAGTGGCATCTTGTACTCCCTGCAAACCTCAATGAGCTTGGTTACTGTGTGGATATGGTCGATTGTGCTGAATCCTTTCCGGAAACCTGCTTGCTCGCATGGTTGTCCTTCATCTAGTGTTCTGCTAATCCTGTTCAGGATGACTCGTGTAAACAGCTTGTAGATGACAGACAACAGGCAGATGGGGGCGATAGTTGCCGATGTCATGAATGTCTCCCTTCTTGAACAGTAGAACTGTCCTGCTGGTTTTCCATTGGGAGGGCACCTTGCATTCGGACAGGTAGCGTGTGAAGAGCCGAGCTAGTGTATTGATGAGTACCGACGGCAGATTCTTCAGATGTTCGGGTCTGACTTTGTCTGGGCCTGGTGCTGTTCCCTTCTTTACCGATGAGATGGCATGTCGGATTTCAGAAGGGAGAACGTTGGGAATGACATATCCATCCTGTGGAATTTGGTGTGTGGGCAGGTGGATGTGGCTATCAAAGAGATTTGAGTAGAAGTCCTGTATAATCTTCTCCATTGCCTTTCTGGAAGATGTGATAGATCCATCAGGGCGTCGGAGGGCAGTCATCTTGGTCTTATAGTTGGCGAAGGACAGGCGGGCAGTGCGAATACTTTTCCCGGCTTCTGCTGCATCTTCCAGTATTTCTGCTCTTCTGTCTTTGAGGTCTGCTTTTATCACTTCTCTGCACTGTTTTGCAAGCTTGGACGTTAGCATTAGGTCTCCTGAGGCTCGCGCCTTGCCACGTTGGCGAATGAGCTCAAGAGTTTCTGAAGACAAGCGTCCTTTTGTGACTTTCTCTCTCTCGGCATTCTTCGCACAATCATGGAGGTGCTGAACCAGTCGGTTGTATTCTTCATCGATGTCATCAATGATGGTATCTTCCCATGTTGCCGCAATGGTGCTAAAGAGTGCCCAGTTGGTGGTCGTTCTGGGAGTTCTCTTCTTAAACTTTGCAGCCTTTTCTCCCCGCTGGGGGAAGTAGAATTTTGCACGAAGGAGACGGTGGTCCGATCCTGTGTGGAATTTGGGGACGACAGCAACATCGGTCAGACAAAACCGTCGATTGAAGATGATGTGGTCAATTTCATTTTGGAACTGTCCGCCAGGAGATTCCCATGTCCAACGTTCCGCTTCAGCTTTCTGGAACTGTGAGTTCCCATGAATAGTCTTGGTGGACATGATGAACTCAGATAGTCTCTCACCTTGTTCGCTCCATTCTAGGCCATGGGTCCCTATGTGGAGTTCTTCAGCCGATCTTCTCGGTCCTATCTTGGCATTAAAATCACCGACTATGATCTTGTAGAAGGTGTGATCTTTTTATAGAACTCCTCCAATTCCATGTAGAATTTCTAAATTTCATCTTCTTTGTATGTGGATGTTGGTGCATAGACAATGAAGATAGAAACTGCTGGCAGTGGGCCACATCTCCTCAAGTGTAATCGTCCTATTCGGTTTGTTAGGCATTCAAATGAATCAATGTTGACAGCCATGTTCGTGTTGACAAGGACACCAACGCCACCGACGCCTCTTTCATCACATGTTCCAAGGAACAATTCTTCTCCGGTGTCAAATACAGCATGATGCGACTGACGCCTCCCTCGTCTCAGTCAGACCAATGATGTCGTACTTGATCTTTTTTGCTTGCAGTATCAGATCCTCAATATATGCTTCCGTTGCCAGTGTACGTGCATTGAAAGTACAGACAGTCATTTTAGTCCTTCTTCGTTTTGGCAGCCTAGGAGAGCCTTGAAATTTTATCAGGCACTGCTTGTTTGCCTTTCTTACTGCTGCCGTATTAAGGGCTCTTTTGGGGTCAGGAAAATAAACATTTTTGTTACTGGATTTGGCATATCGAACACGCATCGGACAGCTTGCCAGGCTCTGCCATGCGGGCACTATATTCTCATTACTTTGTGGGACTCTCTCAGAGGGGTGGGTAGAATATTTGTGGTAGTTTGGAGGTAAATCGCGTGGCTCCTGTGCGGCCATGCGCAACGGGAAAGCTGGTTTCTCCTCTGCCGGGTGTACCTGTGTCTTAGGCTCAAGCATTTCTGGGTTTGAAATACTCTCCTCTGAAGGGCGGGTCTCTGCAGGGCGGGTCCTTGTAGGCTGGGTTTCTGACAAGTTGGGCTGGAGACTGGATTAATCTGTGGGCTGGAGACTGGATTAATATGCTGTGGGGAGATCTTACCAGCTGCAGAGTGTGGATTTTGACACAGATCGCTGCCAGCAAGGTGTGGGGGTTTCTCTGGGCTCCTCCGAGGGCTCCATCGGGATGGTGGACTCGGGTCGGAAGTTGCTTTCGTGGTCCATGGAGTGCAGGGGGTTCAACGGGGAAAGCTAGGTAGGTGATTTGCATATACCAAGGCCTGGTATATGCAAATCATATTCCCTAATGCCAGGGATGAGCCCCAGGTGAATAAGTGTGGAGCAGAAAGGTTAAGAAAAGAGAAATAAAAGAGAAAAAATAATGGGATCAGGGTGCTCACCGGCTCATAAACTGAGACTACAGACTGTCCTCCATGCATAATATTAATTGCTTAGAGCCCATAATCATCGTAAGAAAAAAAGAACATTCTTTGGTCAAATGCCTAACTGTATTAATCTATCCAGGCTAGACTTTCACATACCTGAGAACCTTAGGTCATTGGGACAAACATCTTTGTAATGGGCTTTCCCAAAGGGATAATATTCCAGAAGAGGTAGAAGAGATAGAGCAGTTACAGTTCAGGAAGCGCTCCACGGCCAAAACTCGGTGTTGAGCGCCAGATTCTGGGTTGAAGGGGCTCATAAAATGTTTATGTTTTCTGGTTCTTTTGTCTATTTATCTCGTCCCTGACACCTTAGCCCCTTACCATCTCCCTGAATATTAATCCTCTTTAAAAAAGCATGGGCAGTTTCCATCATAGCTTGACCCAGCAGTGCTTGGAGGTTTATTGCACACACAGTCAGCAATGGTGGGAGAGGGTACATGTAATACTAGGGAGTAAACCTAGGTTCTTGGACTCTACCACTTGAACTAGCACACCAAATCCTACCATTGTTTTCTTTTTGTTCTACCTGGAAAAACTTTTCTTTTACCCAGATCAGATATTTAAATTTTCTCTTGTACATTTTTAAAATCTCCATTCTGGAAAATATTTTTCCTCAATATGGAATTCAAAGTTGGAAATGATTTTCTGCCAGCACATTGAATTTTTATTCCTCTATCTTCTGACTTTATTGAAAACTATTGTTAATCAGCTGGTTTTATACTTTTTACCATCTTATTGACATTTATACAAATTTGATGTATTTTTATTTTTTTTTCGGTTTTGGGTCACACAGGGTGGTGTGACCAAACCCAACGTGATGCTTCGAGGTCTTTCCTAGTGGTTCTTGGGGAACCATATAATGATGGAGCTCAAATTAAGTCCTCCTGCACATAAAGCAAAGAATATGTTCTAGCTCTTTCAGCTCTTTCTAAGTCTCAGAACTTTTTAAGTAGACTTGGTAAGTATCACTTCTTGGCCCTAATTACTTAAAAATACTATTACTTGGGAAGTGGGGGCCAGAAGGATGATAAAGTAAATAGGGTGCTTGCTTACATGCAACCAAACTGAGTTTAATCCTCAGCACCACATATGGTCCTTCAGGTCCCACCAGGAGTGATCCCTGAGCTCAGATCCAGGACTAAGCCCTGAGCACCGGTGTGGCCAAATAGAAGGAACATTATTACTAAAAAGCCATCTGGATATATAATTTTTGCTCTATATACCATTTTATGATTTTGACATAAAATTATGTGTCACAAGGAAAACAAAAATTATCTATAGAATACTTTGAAGATATTTTAATACATATGTTGCCACTCTACTCAGATTACTCTTAAAAGAATTACAAAAATTTCTATAGGGGACTAATTAGATGAAGTGTTAATTATATACTTAATATGCAACTAACATATTAGGTTACTTTATAGAGATTTATTTTCTTTGTAGCCTGGCAAGCTACCTGTGTCGTATTTGATGCCAAATACCAGTAACAACTATAGACCTCATTCCCATGACCTGATGGAATGGTTTGAGGCTCTTTATGTTCCTGGAGCAAGCAGATGCCCTTGGCCTCTACTAGCATGAGGCAGGATATATGGAAATGTTACTGTGCCTGCTTGGGCAAATTGATGATGAACAGGAAGACAGTGATACAGTGATATTATCTTAAATCTTTTGGTATGCATTGGTCAAATTATGTCACTTCAGAAATTAGAACATATTTTTTCTTTTTTTTTTGGTTTTTTTTTATTTTTAAAATTACAAAGATATACAATTAAAAAGTTCATATTTGGGTTTTGGTCAAACAGTGTTGCAGCACCCATCCCGCCACCAGTGCCCATCTCCCACCACCAACGTCTTTTATATAGACAAATAGTAAATTAGCAAATTCTATGAGTCTGCTAAAATAATTTATTGTGCTGGATAGTGTACAGAATACTACTTGAAAAATAATTTTAAGGATAATTTTAATGGAAATTACATAATGTTTTTCACAAACATTCTTTCTATAGTGCCCTTCAGCTTATATGATTTCTCCTTAAATGGAAATTCTTAGTAACAAATTGCTTCCATGTCTACTGTTAAATTTTCCATTTTATTTTTTTGGAGATATATGAGTATGACTTACACATAAACTATTATCACCACAATCCATGTGATATAGTACAAGAACCAAACAGAAGCAAATTAGTTACAAATAACTTTCAAGGAACCAGTATAGAGTTCATGGTAATGTTAATTAGAATTTTCTGAAGTGCCTATATTACTCATTCTCAACACACACACACACACACACACACACACACACACACACACACAAAATATATATATATATATATATCTTTATCACAGCCCTTTATGAAAATATGTAAGCGCTTATTGGGCTTTAAAAGACTCTGAGGAAGAAGAAGGAGGAGCAGAAGAAGTAGAAGGAGAAGAAGAAGAAGAAGAAGAACAAGAACAAGAACAAGAAGAACAAGAACAAGAATAAGAACAAGAACAAGAGCAAGAACAAGAACAACAAGAAGATGAAGAAGAATAAGAACAAGAACAAGAACAGAAGAACAAGAAGAATAACAAGAAGAACAGAAGAAGAAAAAAGAAGAACAAGAACAAGATCAAGAATAAGAACAAGAACAAGAATAAGAACAAGAAGAACAAGAACAAGAACAAAAAGAAAAGTAGCAGCAAAGTGCCTGCCTCCATGGCAATCTGGAAGAGTGTGGAGGAAACCTGGAGACATTGGTGTAGGGAAATGTGTACTGGTGGGGAGATGGGTGCTGGAACACTGTATGGCTGAAACCCAATCATGATCAGTTTTGTAATTATGTATCTCTTGGTGGTATAAAAATTGAATAAAATAAAATGTATTCAAGTATTAATCACAACACCTTGAGATTTTGGATTCTCTGCCAAATTTAGACACCGCATTCAATTTCTTTTAGATAGAAGAAATGTGAACCTGCCTTCTGTGCCAACATGAATGTTTTATAAGTGTTTAATTGGACAAAGTCTATGCTGAGACTTAAATAAACAATCTGTGCACCTATCATTTACCCGGATAGAAACCAACTTAAGGGTATTTATGCTTGAATTGTATTACTAATACCATAGACTAAAGTACCTCAGGAACTAGACGTTATTCTTGGGAGCTGGAGAAATTATTTAGAAATCCTAAAAACACTCATACTTTCATCCCTCATAAGAGTCAGTCTGAAATGCAGGTGAAACATTTGAGTTTCTTATATTTTTCTTTTCAGGCTGTATTGTGGAAAGAGCATGGTGAACCCAGAATAGGAGGGGACAGAAATAGTAAAGGAGAATAAATGAAAGAATGAGACCCACACATGAACATTTGCAGTGTAATTTCCTTAGACAATTAAGTGATATTAAGGCACAAAGAATGGAACTGTTCTAATTTGGCATATAGTTGAAGTTATATTATTCTAGAATGCTATAAATATGTTAATACCTATAATGGATGTAAAGTTATCAGAACATACAGAGGTCATTTTTAAAAGACTGGAAAAACTGTAAAAGGCCTGGATATGGAAAACAGTAAGAACAGAAGACAGTAAGTACAGAAGAACAAGAAGAAGAACAAGAAGAACAGAAGAAGAAGAAAAAGAAGAACAAGAACAAGAAAAAAAAGAGGGAAGGAAGAAGAAATGAAAAGAAAGAAAAAAAGTGGCTGGAAATAACAACTTTAGAAAAACATTAAGTAATTTCATGTTTTTATCCCACCAGCATGAAACTGTTCAATAAGCTAATTTCCCACATAAACATTGCTCACCGTCACATTCATATTTGACAATGGTGCTACAAAGAATTATGTGCAAACAACTCAGCTTTTCTAGGCCAAAATATCAATGACCCCAGGTTAAAAAAATTAACCAGGGGCGTGACTACGAGCTCTACAGCCTCCATGATCAGCAATGCGAGAGTTGAGAAGGACCATATGCAGAGATGCTCCAGTTCCAACCCACAGCAAGCGGCCACTGAGCAACGAGAGGGGAGAAACTGGCTCAGTCCCTGGCCAGTTTCAACACAGCTCTGAGGGCCAGAAGAGACACGGGCTGCTATGGTTGAGCCAGCTGGGCTGACACAGAGACTGAGGTCCCTCCCTCAGCCCCCCACCTCCAAAATCCCAGTGGGAGTGACTACAAGCTCTGCAGTCTCAATAATCAGCAATGCCAGAGAAAAAGAAGGACCAGACACACAGCTGCTCCAGCTCCTACCCACGGTGCGCGGACATTTTGTGGCCATGTACCAGGCTTAAATAACAACCAAGTTTAGGTTCCCAGGCCCATCTCTACATTCTAATGATCAATGTAGTTGCAACAAACTAGGCAGCTCCTGTGTGAATGGGGAGTAGGGATGGTCTGTGGCCTTTGGTGGTGGTAGGGGCACATTTTTGGTGGAACTGGTGTTGAACAATGAATACTTGTGACAACTGTAGTATGAGAAAATTTGTCAATCATGGTGTTTAAATACTTAAACATTTTTTTTTAAAAAATAACCTCAACACAGTTTAGTAGAGTTTGTTTTGTCATCTATTTCTATGGTAAACTTCTTATTTGATATCAAGTATATATAATTTTTTTTCAAAAGGGTCAAGTTTTTATTTCCTGTATGAATAATAAAGTCACAGAGCCAGGACATCTCAATTTCCAATTTCAATTTTTTGACTGTAATAACACTTCTCTCCTTATAGATTTTGAGAAAGCTCAGAAATGAGCCTTTTATCTGTTTGTCACAAGATTAAATGACTTTTTTATTTTCAGTACTTTGAAAAATAAGCAAAAAGAACAGAAACATACCCACCTGCAACTATCTGTATCCAGTCACTAAAAATAGTCCAACAATCAAAAAGCAACTAAAGAATGATTCATCCTCCCCAAAGGTAAGAGAACATATAATTCCTTCACTTAGGAGTTTAATTGAATCACTTATTTTTAACATCTGAAGAGTATAATAATCTCATTTTTTCACCACAAAGCTTTGAACACAAAACTATGAAAGTTAAGGCCACATAGCATCACTGAATAACTCTTAAGATTTGTATTAATCTATAAGGGATATTTCATAATGAGAGGTTCACCATCATACTTGAAGGATAAATTTTCGGGGTCAAGTGTTAGAAAACCTGTTTTGTTGTCAAAGGAAGTAAATAATCACTTCCCTATTTCTCTGCCCCCATATGAATGAATTTTTTTTCCCCTGAGCTTTCACATCTTCAAAGTTGCTTCTGATCTCTTTGACAATAGTTGACAGTGGATGTCACAGGAAATGAAAGCTTGTCCCTTATATTTTCATTATTCTCCAGGCAAATTTTATTTCTCTTTTGATTTCTTTATGATCCAAGAGTTATTCAGAAATGTATTGAGGATTTTTGATGACTAAAGCTAGCAACGGATGTGGCAAGTGCTGTGTTCCTCTAAGGAGCTGGGCCTGGGCCCGAGGCCCTTAACATCAGTGAAAGCAAGGAAACATGGGGCTGAGCAAAAGCACAGTGGGGAGGGGTCCGGAGCGATAGCCCAGCGGGTAGGGTGTTTGCCTTGCATGCGGCCGGCCCATGCCGGCCCGGGTTCGATCCCGGCATCCCATATGGTTCCCCGAGCACCGCCAGGAGTTATTCCTGAGTGCAGAGCCAGGAGAAACTCCTGAGCATTCCGCGGTGTGACCCAAAAAAGAAAAAAAAAAGAAAAAAAAAGAAAGCACAGTGGGGAGGGTGTTTGCCTTGCATGTTACTAACCTATGTTCAATCCTCAGCATCCTATATGGTTCCCTGAGCCCCCCAGGAATGATCCATGAATGCAGAGCCAGGAGTAACCCCTGAGCATTGCCTGGTGAGGCATTCCCCAAGAAAAAAAGTTAAGAGGAAAGAGGGGCTTCTAACCCCATCAGGTTGCTCAGGGAGGATTGAAACCCAAATCTAATGTCTAGATTGGGAGATGCTCACTAGGCAAAGGGTGAAAAGGGAAGAGAGCCATGAGCAAAAGCACAGTGGTACAGAACAGCATGGACTATCACTCTGGCCCCCTATTTTTGTTTTAATTCTTTTGGGTCACACCCAGTGATGCTCAGGGCTTACTCTTAGTTCTGTGTTCAGGGATTACTTTTTTATGATCAAGTTTTTTTATTTTTTTTTAATTTTTAAAAATTTTTATTATACCACTGTGAGATATACAATTACAAGGATGTTCATAATTGGTCTTTGTCATACAGTGTTCCAGCACCCAGCCCTCCACCAGTGCCCTATTCCCAGCACCAATGTTCCCAAACTCTCTCCCACCCAACCTCAGCCTGCCCCTATAACAGGCACCATTTCTTTCTCTCATTTTCTTTGTCTCTGGCTCTATATTTCTCTCTCTTCTCTTATACTTTGTGGCTTGCCCTACAGATCTTAACTGTAAGTCTCTCTGTGTATATTCAATAGTGAGTTCTAGTGTGACATTATAATTCCCTATTCCCCATCAACCTCCCCAGTTTGTTGCAACTACAAATGATCATTACAGTGTATAAATGTGTATAAATGTGAAAGTCCCTAGGAATGACCTTGTCCTAACCTTCATTATTATCAAAGCCTGTTGCGCAGCTGTGGGTCTGGTCTGTCTCTTGTCCAGCTTTGCTGGTTGTGGAGAATGAGAGCGTGTAGCCACACCTGCAACATGGAGGTGGAGGAATGGGGGAGGAGCCAAATCCTCACTCCAAGACTTTCGAATTTGATGATTTTCCACATCTGGACTTCCCCCTAGTCAGAACTCCACCCAGCAGACCAACCTATCACAGCCCGGCTCATCGAGATCCACCCTGCTGCAGTCTTTTTTAATCTGGCTCAGGTATGCTGATCCAGAGACAGACATGGGGCAGAGCTGCTACTGGCTTTCACTGTGCCCAGCCACTCATGAGGTGCCCAAGAGGGGTGGCAGGTTCTAGCCCTGGCCCGCCACCCCCAGCAGAGCCTCACAACAAGCCAGATGACCCTCTACTGTAGTGAGGACCTCCATTTTTCCACATCCGACTTCCCCCTCGTCAGAACTCCACCCAGCAGACCAGCCTATCACAGCCCAGCTTGCACGCCGCCTGCGGCGCGCCCGTTTATCAATAAATGCTGGATTTTGAGATGACTACAAGAGTATGCTACCCACACGGCAGAGTCTGGCAAGCTACCCGTGGTCGATTTGATATGCCAGATACCAGTAACAATTATAGACCTCATTCCCATGACCTGATGGAATGGTTTTGAGGCTCTTTATGTTCCTTGAGCAAAGCAGGTGCCCTTTGGGCTTTACTTGTATGAGACAGGTCATATGGAGATGTTACTGGTGCCCGCTCGAAAGCAAATCGATGATGAACGGGAAGACAGTGATACAGTGATACAGTGAAAGTTAGCAAAAAATGACCAAAATCTCTGAGTGCTGGAGTGTTTGCTGTTTTCTCTGTGCTGTTAATTTCTAGTTTCCTACCATTGTGTTCAGAAAAGATCATTGATATGATTTTAATTTTCCCATATCTATTAGTACTTCTTTTGTGTTCCAACATATCATCTATTACTGAGAATGTTCCATGTGTTCTTGAGAAGAATAAATATTCATTTATTTGGGGATGAAATTCTTATATATTTAGTAAGTTTTAAAAACCATTATTTCTTTGTTTATTTTTTTCTGGATGTTCTGTCCATTGCTGTAAGGGTGTTACAACTGTCTTAATGTTTCATGTTTCTCCCTCATTTACATCAGAGGGCATGTCCTGTGGAGTATGAAACATAAAATAAAACTTAACACATAGAGTTCTATCTTTTTGCTCAGCATCAAATCTGCCCCTGATCAGTTCTATTCTGTCCCTTGTCCTGTTACCACCTCTTTACATTGCACACATTCCTCTTCCTTTCTTCCCATAAACACTTTAATTTCTTTACTGGAATTACTGGAAAATCTGAGCTAAGTGTTCTAACTTTGTGACTCTTTATTTCTGCACTTAGCTGTAGGGACTATATTTCTCAGGCGCTTTTATCTTGCCAGTCTCTCAGAACTACTTCACTTGCCTATGACATCTCATCGGTTACCGCATGTAAGGGTCTTTATCAACGGGGTGTACATCCTCATATTTTTTAACCAACTATCTAATTACTCTATTGCTATAAGTTCATCAAATAAACCATTATGTCCCACGTTATCCTCTTTATGTGTTTTTCCCACAACCTCAAATCCCTTTCTTAGTCTATTTTTTATAGGACATACTTAGTACTGGCCATACTTGATAACTTCATCGTATAATTACTGAAGCATTGTCATTCGAAGTTTTTAAGATCTTTCCTACTTATCTTATCTATTTGAATTTTTCTTAAGGATCACATGCCTGAGATACATCAAAAATAACTCCTTAATATTGATTACATTTTTCTATAATATTTCAAATAGATTGTTAAAGCAAATATTCAAATTTCAGATAACTGGGGTAGCACTTAAAATGTTCTACTTGATTTATTCAGCAGACATTCATTGGGCAACTATAACATGTCAGCTACTATATCAATAGCTAAGAATAAGTAAATAATATTTATATAGTAAAAATCTTCTCAAAATGGAATATTATCAATTTAAAAAAATTCTCTTAAAAATGATTTTTCTGGGAGCCTGTGTAATATTACAGCAGATAGCGTATTTGTCTTGTATGAGGCTAAACCAGGTTTGATCCCCAGTTGATTCCATATGGTTCCCCAGAGTACTGTCATGAGTAATTCCTGAGCACAAATCCAGGAATTTTCTAAGCATCATTGGGTATGGCTCAAAAGCTAGACCAAAACAAAACAAAAGCAATAATATATTTCTGGGGCTGGAGAGGTAGATGTTTGCTTACACATGACAAAACTAGGTTTGATCTCTCTGACCACAGCTAGAGTAATATCTGAGTTTAGAGTAAGAAATAAGACCTGAACACTACTAAGTATGACATAGAAGCAAAAAAAAAAAAAAAAGAAAATGTATTTTCCATCATAAGAAGGTATTAGTATTTTTTGAAGTATGAATTATCACTTATATCACACTTGTATCATTTGTCTTCCATTGTTCATCAATTTGCTCTAGCAGGTGCCAGTAACATCTCAATTCATTGGGTATGAGGTCCATTATTGCCACTGTTTTTTGGCATATCAAATACAGCATGGGTAGCTTGCCAGGCTCTAGTTCATCCCCAGGGGGGCCCAGTCTTTTCAGTGTCAGACCATCAACCATCCAGGGGCTCACGGGGCACAGTCCTGGGTGTAGACAAGTCTGTCTCCCTGCCCGTCACCCGCCGATGTAGCCGGGCACTGCAGCCACACCTGCAACACCTCAAGGGGCAGGTAAAGCCTACAGCATCCAGTTCCTCCCAGGCAGTCTCCCCATCCAAGTACTAACCAGGCCTGACCCTGCTTAGCTTCCAAGATCAGATGAGATCAGGCATGTTCAGGGTGGTATGGCTGTTGAATTATCACTGATTTATTCAAATATACAACCTTTGTATTTAGATGTTATCTAAGAGTTGAAGTAATTTATATAAAATTTTATTAAGATACAAGTAAAATTTAACAATTAAAATCATTGCATTATCTATTAGAGGAAATATTTTATATAATTAAAAAAAAGATTGGACAATATATATGTGAATATGGGAAGTTTGCTTTGAGAGGCATTAAAATTTTCCTTCAGTATTTGATAATCCTGCTTTCAATTCACCCTTCTGGAACTGTGAGTTCCTATGTGGTCTTGGTAGACATGATGAACTCAGATAGCCTCTCACCCTGTTTGTTCCATTCTAGTCCATGGGTCCTGATGTGTTCTTCGGCTGATCTTCTCGGTCCTATCTTGGCATTAAAATCACCGACTATAAACTTGTAGAAGGTGTAATCTTTATAGAACTCCTCCAGTTCCATGTAGAATCTCACAATTTCTTTCTTCCTTGTATGTGGATGTTGGTGCATACACTATGAAGATAGAAAAACTGCTGGCAGTGGCCACATATCAAGTGTATTCGAAGTTTCCCAAAGAGGAATAGAAAGAGCTATGCTTGGAATATTACGCCACACTCAATTGAGAGAAGGAATCCAGAGTTCCAATCCTCCGCCGACAATCCAGAGTCAGGGACACTGTCTTGTTTGCCAAGGCACCAAAAAATCAGATGGGCTGGACATAATGCGATTTGGAGATGACTGCTGGACTAGAGCCATTACTGACTGATCCCACAGATGTCAAAAAGATCACAGGCTGCCCACCTACAAGATGGTCAGACTTCTTTTTTTTTTGCTTTTTTTTGGTCACACCTGGAAAATGCTCAGGGTTTTTCCTGGTCTGCACTCAGGAATTACTCCTGGCGGTGCTGGGGGACTATATGGGATGCGGGATGAACCCTGGTCGGCGGCCATGTGTGCAAAGGCAAACACCCTACCTGCTGGGCCATCACCCGCTCCGACAGACTTCTTTGTCAAGACCTTGAATGAACTGTTTGAGACTCTTCGCATTCCTGGAGCAAGCAGATGCCATTGGACTACATAGGCATGTGATAGGGTCAAATTGAAAAAACATTACAGGCACTGCCTCGAAGCAAAATTGGCGAATAATGGGATGTCATGTGATCAAGTGATTTGATAATATTGGATTAAATTAAGCCCTAAGACACCTTTTTTATTTTTTATTTTTTTCTTAATGGTTTTATTTTTATTTTTTTAATTTTTATTTTTACAATTACAAAGATATACAATTAAAAAGTTCGCATTTGGGTTTGGTCATACAGTGTTCCAGCACCCATCCCGCCACCAGTGCCCATCTCCCACCACCAACGCCCCTGGTTCCTCCCCTCCTCCAGCCCCTCCTCCATGGCAGGTTCTTTATTTCTTTCTCTCTCATTTCTCTCTCTTTTCTTCCTCCAGACTATGGGATTACAGAACATATATTAAAGCGCTTGTCATGGGACACCTTTCTTATAATAACATCAAGTATCTAAATATCTATCTTCTTATTGAAGAAGAGATATGCTATCTCTTCAAAGACAGAACAAACCCATGTCCATACTCTGATTCACTGTCATAAAATTCTCTAGAAACTTCCATGTGGCTTTGTTTCACTTCTGAAAGAAAGGCTGAAAGTGTAAAATTACAGAATTTGTTTCCATACAGTTGAACTGTTAGCACAATTAAAAGCAATTAAAATTCCAACTAATTAAATTAGAATAAAAATCTTGGTAGTACTAAAAATTCTCTAAAAATACAATTATTAAATTCCTTAGTGAACACAAAGTAATTTGTATTTTATCCTAAACTAATTATCCTATTAAACTTTTTGTTAACACTAATTTTTATAGTCTTTTGTTGCTGCTTTGCTAGCTTGCTTTACATTATTCCCTTTAACTGATTTTGCCATGTGGGATCTCTACTCAGCAATAAACATAGAAATTTCACCATCTGTGATCTCTACCTCAATTCAAACCTACAGTTCTACTCTCCTAGTGTCAATCACCTGAATCATTCTGAACTATGCCTATTCATGTGATTCTTTGTTTACTTTATATAAACTTCATTTATAACTTGATTTTATCTCTCTCAATTTGTTTTTTTGTAGTCTCTTGGCCACAACCAGACGCACTCAGACTTTGCTGCCCAAGAACTGAGCTCAGGATCACCCCGGCTAGTTCTCTGAATACTGTAAGTGGGTTGTTAGCTGCATGCCAGTGTCCTTCTCACTCTAAGCCACGTTGTTTATCTTTTTATAGCTATAACTTAGAAGACTAGATACAACTAAAGCTTATTGAAAGAGATCTCACATTGGAGAGCATCTTCCTTTGTCAGAGACCTTGTCTCTGAGATAGGTTTCTAACATAATTGCCTGACATAAGCAACAAACTTTAGGTAAGACATAAACCATTAGTTCAGATCGAGTATTTCAGAAGCTTTAATGAGTTCAGTTGCCTGTTTAAAATAGCGACCATCATTCTCAATGGGGAAAGTTGAAAGCCTTCCCCTTGAGATCAGGGACAAGACAAGGTTGCCCACTCTCACCCCTTTTTATTCAATATAGTACTGGAAGTACTTGCCATAGCAATCAGAGAAGAAAAGGACATCAAGGGCATCCAGATAGGCAAGGAAGAAGTCAAGCTATCATTATTTGCAGATGACATGATATTATACCTAGAGAACCCTAAACTCTCTACCAAAAAAACTCCTAGAAACAATAGACGATATAGTAGAGTGGCAGGATACAAAATCAACACGCAAAAAGTCTGTGGCTTTCCTATATACAAATAACGAAAGAGAAGAAAGGGATATTAAGAAACAATTCCATTCACAATTGTGCCACAGAAAATCAAATACCTAGGAATCAACTTACCCAAGTGTGTAAAGGACCTGTACAAAGAAAACTACAAGACACTGCTCCAAGAGATAAAAGAGGACACAAGGAAATGGAAACACATTCCCTGTTCATGGACGGGGAGAATCAACATTGTCAAAATGGTAATACTCCCTAGAGCTCTATACAGATTCAATGCAGTCCCTATGAGGATACCCATGACATTCTTCAAAGAAATTGACCAAACAATCCTGAAATTTGTATGGAACGATAACCCCCAAGGATAGCTAAAGCAATCCTCGGGAAAAAGAAGATGGGAGGCATCACCTTACCCAACTTCAAACTGTACTACAAGGCAGTAGTAATTAAAACAGCATGGTATTGGAATAAAAACAGACCTGTGGACCTATGGAATAGAATTGAGTATCCTGACACCCAACCCTCAAACACACGATCATTTAATCTTTGATAAAGGTGCAACGAGTCTAAAATGGAGTAAGGAAAGCCTCTTCAATAAGTGGTGTTGGGAAAACTGGGCAGCGACATGTAAAAAATGAATTTGGACCTGTGTCTAACACCATGCACAAAAATCAGATCAAAGTGGATTAAAGATCTCAATATCAGACTTGAATCCATAAAGTACATTGAAGAAAATATAGGAAAAACCCTCCATGACATTGAAGCTAAAGGCATCTTCAAAGATGAAACATCTCTAACAAAGCAACTAGAAGAAAAGATAAATATATGGGACTACATGAAACTAAAAAAGCTTCTGCACCTCAAAAGAAACAGTGACTAAGATACAAAAGCAGTCCACAGAATGGGAAAGAATATTCACCCAATACTCATCTGATAAGGGGTTAATATCCAGGATATATCAGGCACTGGTAGAACTTTACAAGAAGAAACAAACAACCCCATCAAAAAATGGGGAGAAGAAATGAACAGAAACTTCAGCAAGGAAGAAATTCGAATGGCCAAAAAACATATGAAAAAATGCTCATCATCACTAATCATCAGAGAGATGCAAATCAAAACAACAATGAGATACCACTTTACACCACAGAGACTGGCACATATTCAAAAGAACAAGAACAACAAGTGCTGGCGTGGGTGTGGGGGAAAAGGGGACACTCATCCATTGTTGGTGGGAATGCCGGCTGGTACAGCCTTTCTGGAAAACAATATGGACATTCCTCCAAAGACTAGAAATTGAACTCCCATTTGACCCAGCCATACCACTCCTGGGAATCTACTCTGGGAAACCAAAAATACGCAGCGGAAACACCATCCCTACTTTTATGTTCATAGCAGCATTATTCACAATAGCCAGAATCTGGAAGCAACCCGAGTGCCCGAAAAATAGATGACTGGATAAAAAGCTTTGGTACATCTACACAATGGAATACTATGCAGCTGTTAGGAAAAAATGAAGTTATAAAATTTGCCTACAAATGGATGGACATGGAGAAGATTATGTTGAGCGAAATTAGCCAGAAGGAGAGAGAGACAGTTACAGAATGACTGCATTTATCTGCATAACATAAATATATAGGTACATATTATGATACCAATATCCAAGGTCAAGTGAAACATACATCAGGAGGTCCTGTCAAAGGTGGAAATTATCACAAACGTGTGGGAGTCAGAGGCTAGGTAAGACAGAAAATGGAACAGTGCGCTAACAATTGTGAGGGTACTAATGCCAACCTAGAACTGAGCATTAAATAGAGGCAAAAAGGATACACATGACAACCCTTTAATGTATGTTCTGTAATCCATAGTCTGGAGAGGAAGGAAAAAGAGAAAGATAGAGAAATGGAAAGAAATAAAGAACCTGCCATGGAGGGAGGGCTGGGGGAGGGGGAGGGAACCGGGGACGTTGGTGGTGGGAGATGGGCACTGGTGGCGGGATGGGTGCTGCTACACTGTATGACCAAAACCCAAATATGAACTTTTTAATTGTATATCTTTGTAATTGTAAAAATAAAAAAAATTAAAAAAAAAAAAAAAGAAAGAGCTAATAGACTTTCAAAAAAATAAATGAATGGGATTAATGCAGATTCAAATGTAAGTGTTCGGGACTGAGTTGGGTCTGGAGATTAAGTAAACACACACACACACAAACCAAAAATCAAGGAACAAATTAATTTCTTATAAACAAGTAGCTACATAGAGCCTCAGAATATTTCGCCAAAGGTTCCTCAAGCACCACAACTTGAAGTTATTTTCAAATTCGAATACACAGCTAGTCAGAGCCCCACCCAAGAAAGAAGTCAATTTCAAGTCCAGGTCTGTGGGTCTTGGCAGCTAAAGATGAAGCTGGGCCCCTTCCCACTCTCTCTCTCTTCCAGAAAGGTTTGATGG